>JACXGJ010007087.1:0-31788 GCA_016801105.1 Esox niger | reverse complement strand
TATAGGAAGCGTTTAGAAGCTGTTATTTCTGCAAAAGGGGGATCTACAAAATATTGAGTTATTTTTTTGATTGTAGTGCCCAAATTTATGCACATGCCTAATTTTGTTCGAACAATCATTGCACACTTCCTGTAAATGGTATAAACTTTGTTTCACTTCTCAAATATCACTGTGTTTGTCTCCTATATGATATATTTATCTGATTTTTTTTATCCTAAGAACCAACGATTTATGGAGGAAAATCATGGACATTAACAAGGTTGCCCAAACTTTTGCAGACCACTGTATCTCCTGAATGTTTCTGTCAAAAGCAGTTTGAATGAAAATGTAAAAAAACGGTTGTGTTCTGTCAAAAGCTGATTGACTGAAAATGTATTAACCCTGTTGTGTCATCTAGCTGAATAAAATAAATTGCTGTCCACGTTGTACATTCAACAAATACAAATACCCGCAGTATTTTTGTAATTTACGTATATTGTGTTTCAATCGGTCTGTTCGTTTTGTAATTGGCCTTCCACTGAGATGCTCCTCCCTCTTATAGCTTACTCTAAGGGCCTTCTTCTGCAGAGCCCTGACCCATTTAAGCAGTCTTTACATAAAGGGGAAATTTGGGAGAGTTGTGATGCACATCAGTAGGACTTTCGGGCACAGACTAACAAGACACATTTCCATAACTAAAAATAGATTGAAACGACTAGCTGAAGGAATCGAGGATTTAGCTGGGGGGAGATTTGAGTTATGTCCTGAGTAAAGAAGAGCGAGCGGGGTGGAGTGTGAAGAGAAGGGGAGAGAGTTTGCCTACTACTGCGCCACATGGCTGCCGGGTACTAGATTCTGCTGTGTTGAACCTTGGTAAGAACCTGTGTGGGCTGCATATGATGGATGGATATGGCTGTAGGCTCACACTGATGGTCTGGTCGGCTGGTGGAGGGAAAAACAATGCAGAGGTCACTGAGGTCACAGAAAGTGCATCAACTTCTCCTCTTTTATATTGCATGTGTGTTTGTGCCTTTCCTAAAAATTCAAGTTATGGGTAGAACTGATGAATTAACTTTGTACCGTCCTGGAAAATGTGAACAGAAACTTTGAAAGGCCCTACTTTGAGCATTTAAATAGTCATACACTGTCTCCTCACTCTGAAAAGACATGGTGTTGAATTTCGATTGTCTACGTGAACATGAGATGTCAACATTCACCTGGGGTAATCCCTGAAAAGCCAGAATGATGCAATGCCCCAATTGACAACACAATGTCAATTTTGAGCAGTTTGTGTTGCTAGGGCTACATAGCTTTATATTTTGTGCTCAACTGACCCAGAATGCAACAGGATAACTGCTTTTGCCATGGCTACACTTCTGTGAGAATGACATCCTTAGGAATGAGAGTAAGTTCAATTTCTTTATAGTATAACATTTTATTTTCATCAGGTATTTACTTGAATTGCGTCACATGTGAAACACTGAATCACCTAAGTGAGGGGATTGGCTCTTATTTGAGCTGAGCCAGGGTATGCCATCAATAATGCTAAGTAACTCAAGTTGAGAGCTACATTGACTTCATTCTATTATATTTATTTACATATTTAAATTATATTACATGGTGTTAGGATATATTGGCCAATCATACTGTCAAACGTAAGGGCATATTTTTTTCATTTTTGCCCAAAGACCTATTAAATTAAATAAATCCACATAATACGATTGTTCACACGTTAAAATGGGACTGTCTTCATTCTAATTAAAGTCTCCTCATAAGATGCTTAAGTCTTCACACATAGGCCTGACCTATTTGTGATCATGCCAAGTGAAGTTAATATCTTCAAAGTCTCTCAGTTTTCCTCGAGAGGATGACTGGCTGATTAAAGTGAGCTTTCCAAGACAATCCTTTCCTGAAATTCACCTGTATTTTAGGGTCTTATGCTGTGCTTATAACTTTCTGAAGAACAGGTGGTCTTGATGAAAGTTGATTTTCAAATGCACACACAGAAAACACGAATATACAGCATATTTGTCAGCCTAGTGTTCCCAAAGTCTCTCCGTTGCCATCATTTTATCGTAGCTGCCTAAGCAGAAACCTGCAAAAACTGTTATACGTTTATTGTTTCATCTAATATTTTGCTTGTTTTACTGCGATACTGTAATTAGTGTTTTAGCAACAAAAAAAAGCCCGTGTTTTGGCTAGCTATGGCCAAGCTAGTGGCTAATATTCAAGTTTGAAAAAACACATCTAGACACACTGGTACCTGTTTTAGATTCATCTGGATGCCAGTAACTGACCTTTTGAGAAACAAACGTTGATTACTTGCCAGAAGTGTAAGAGAAATAGTAGACTATCAAGTATTTTGAACTTTGTGCAGTAAGAGTCTAGCAGTCTAAAGGCCACTTTTCAACAGTGCAACACAATAGCAAAAGGGTTTTCTAATTATCAACCTTTTAAAATGATGAACTTGGATAAGCAAACACAACGTGCCATTGGAACAGAGGAATAATGGGTGACAGTTTGAGCATGACTCCTTTATAATGTAGCAGGTAACTAAACATTTCCCATAATTGCTCCCACTGAATAAACCTTTAGGTCCCCTACCTAACGAACGCATGCCAGCCCTTTATAACACACCACTTTTGTAGGGAACAGAATGCCATTTGGGATTCATGTCCAAGTCAAATGGCGGCTGGTTGATGGCTTCACTAACAATTATAAGACTATGACATCTCCTGGCTAGACTATTATTAGAAATTCATGCTCTCCAGGCACACATGATGGCTGTTATCTCCGCTCTGCTCATAGGTGGTCATTCAGGAGTTTTGTTATCTATGAGGCCAGGGTAGGAAGGACCACTATTTCATTTGCACAATGCCCGTCTGGTCTTAGGAACTGAAGTCAGCTCACCGATCACAATATGGCACAAATTCCTAATTCCTAAATAAATCTATAATATATTGTTAGAAAGCCGCTTATTAATTAGTTACACTGCAGTTACCAAGCACATTGTGTCATATTCATAGGAGTTAGAATTATTCTTTGTCAAGCTAACAATGTAAATAATACTCTGCACTTTGTTAAAGGAAATATGTTGTTATCTGACAAACAAGTCGACAAACTATTATGCCAAACCAAATGCCAAAAAAGGACACACTCTTGGCCGTCATTCAGAAATGACCCGCTCATCCACAGTGCTCATCTGTATGACTGATGATAGGAGCTTGCTCTTTCTGCTCTCGGATTGGGTCTCCGCAGACATACGCCCAAGTTGGTCAACTGAGGTGTGACAAGCGTCCTACGTTGTCTTGCAGATTCCAGCCAAAGTGAGAGCTGGACAGATGAATAAGCCAGAAACCGGAATAAACAACCTGCTAAAGGATTCACTTAGAATCTCACAAACAATTTTTGTACTATGTTTTCTTGAGGACAGTTCTCTTTGTTGGTCCCTCTCACATTTTGACACTGATGCTCTTCATGTTCCCCTTGTGCTCTGAATTCCCTGGTATCCTGTGTTAATCGTGCTGGTGGTTGTGTGCGAGGATTTTATTCGCCTCCATAATCCCAGGGAAATGACCATAGATCATTGAAAGGGATGAATGAGAAAGTCAGGTCTCGCTCTGATAAGCCAGATCATGTACTTAAAATGTTTCCAGGACCAGACAACAAGTTTAAATCAACATGGCAGGCCCCCTCTTCTTCATGCCTGGGCAAAATCTTAAACATGCCCTTACTGACCTTGTGTGATGTCATAAAACCACTGGAGGAATTTTCACTCATTTAATAACATTTCCTGTCACCTCATTTTTATAGAAAATATGTATTTTTTCACCAATATCGTGAGCACAGAAGGCTGTTCCATTGGTTTTGCCAAGTGAATCGTGGCAGGTTGAATGAATCTATGATTTAAGTTATTTAGTATCTATCCCACTGTAGAGCTTTTGTGCTGTTTGCTTTTGCAGTTCATTTTTCTACAAAGTTGTTCCTTTAACAAAGTAAAATGGATGCTGTGCAACAAACATGGCTCAATTAATGAGAAGAAACATCCTGGATTCCGAGTACAAACCTTAGAAGCCGGAATACAATATCATTCAGCCTTGTAGCCTTCAAATTACTCATATTTTATGTTCAAAGTCCATGATTCCTTCTCCATAACTATGAAGAAAAAAAACATCCATAGTTGAAAATCATTTTTATTGAAAATGATGAGAAACTACTAATGTGAATTTGAATTACAATGTTTTTCCAAAAGAAACTTCAAGGCCAACTGAGCTCAGTGATTTGACCTCATTTCCAAGCTTGCTCATTAAGACATGCAGCTGCCATGACTGAAGCCAAAATAGAGTTATCTTGGGGTTGTGGTTCGATGAGAATGTTTTGTGGATTGGAAGGGAAGGATCTAGGGTAAAATCTAGGCAGTATTTGTCTTGTCATACTTGTAAAGCTAACCGTTACTTGGAGCCTTATATCTGTTAATGTGTTTTGAATAGCTGTTTAGATGTTTGTAAGTGCATTGTTCATTTGGATTCTTGTATTTGGCTTTGTTTTTCAAATGTATGTCTGTAAGGGTAATGTTAGGTTGTTGTTATGTGTTGTAAAAAAAAAAATATATATATATTAAGAAAGGAAGGGGAGGATCAAAACTGCACACTCCTTGCCTTAGACCTTCCCTCTGACCTCATTCAATGGGATTAGAGGAGACAAGGACAAACTAAAGAGGATGGAAAGAGTCATCCATAGAGACCTGCCTGGTTTGCCTTTTCACCTGTTGGATTCAGCTTTCTTGATTACATAAGTGCTGCCAGCTGTGGGCATGTTCTGGAAGATCATCTGTGAAATACCCCCCAAAAAATCTCATCTTGCAAAACTCGGATTTCTATTTATTTTGCATACTGTGTTTAAAAATATGAAGTCCTGAGTATGCGTACTGCAGTCAGTACTGCATATTGGCTGTTGATGTATACGATCCTAAGTGATTTATTTACTACCTTTTGTATATGTCTCAAGGAGCCTTTTGCTTCCTCCCAACAATCTAAATACTGACCCACACAACCCTCTCTGGGGAATTCTGATTTGCCCATATACGCAAGCTCAAATACAGACTTGATTATTAAGAATCTGTAAAAGGACTGTGAAATTGACTGACATCTATAGCCTCCTAGGTTTATGCAGCGAGTACAGTCTGGATTGGAAATAAGAGGACATGTTGCTGGCTCTGTTGTGCTAAGGGACTTCCACCTGATCCACACTCTGGTCACCAATGGTGGTTGCTTTTGATCCTTTTGGTGACTTTCTGAGGTTTTTGACTAAGTCTTTGGCTTGGTGACCAGAAAATAACTCCCTGTATTAGAAGTCTTAAGTGCTCACTGGGGACTGAATCTGTTAATCAAAATCAGATATGGGAAGAATTACAATGGCATCTAAATAATTTATGTATGAGAAACTATCAATCTGGATTTTAATTACATTGTTTTTACAGAAGGAACTTTCTGGAACGTGTTTTGTATGTGGGAGAGAAACAAGCATTCAAAATGTTCCAGTATGATAAGTATTATTGCAAAAGAATGATAATTGAGGACAGCAGGGTGGCACTTCTTGGGCATACGATTGATGATTTCTACTGAGCTGGTACCGTGATCCCTCAGTGAGTGATTGAAAGAGGTCGAAGAACAAACAACAGGATTTTCTTCGGACAGGATTTTAGAACATGGTTGCTGATAATATTTCATCAAAATATTCCTTCAAGGTTACTATGAAATCTTAGTTGAAATCAAAATATACTTCAGCAGTTGTGGCTCTGCAGCTTAGCTAGAATTAACTAGATTGTGAGGTAAAGGTATGGAAGCTAGATTTTTATATAATTCAACACTCAACCATAACTTTTCAGAGCAATTACAATACTGTCATTGTTGAAATTATGTGTCAGAATCCAAATCAGTAAGAAGAATGCAATTACAGCCGAACCTGACAAGAATAAGAATCACCATTCATTGTTGGGAGTTGGACTTCTGCATTATACATCATTCAAATGATGGATGGAGACAAAAATGACAGTTTGGGTTTGGGGAAAAAGAAACAGAGATGTTTTTTTATATTTATAATACTTTATACATGTAATGGAGGTGCTCTGCTCTTCTCAGCAAGACATACACACATAGTATATTTATAACAGCCTTCGACACAAACATTATTCTAAAGCACTTACTTTAAAGGCTTTATGCAATTAAACCTGCACTGCAGAATGTAGGCTGTAGCTCCTGAATGGTCCAAGTAGCACACAGATGTTTTGGGATACTGTATCCAAAACAACCTTTATCCAATATATTAGTTTTTTTTTGTGTATACACAGTCCCTTCGGAAAGTGCTCTGACCCATTCACTTCTTCCACATCCTTGTTTTATAGACCTACAATGGATATAAAAAGTATAAACCCCCCTGATAAAATGCCAGGTTTTTGTGATATAAAAGAATGAGACAAATATAAATTGTCTGAATGTTTTCCACTTTTAATGTGACCTAGTATGTGAACAATTCCATTGAAAACAAACTGAAATCTTCGAGGGGAAAAATAAAAACCTTACAATAATCTGGTTGCATAAGTGTGCACACCCTCTTATTACTGGGGATGTGGTTTTGTTCAGAAAAAAACAATCACGTTCAAATTCATTACACACCTGCCATCATTTAAAGTGACTGATTCATCATAAACAAAGTTCAGCTGTTCTATTAGGATTTTCCTGACATTTTCTTAGTTGCATCTCGAAGCAAAAGCCATGGTCTGCAGAGCGCTTCCAAAGCATCAGAGGGATATCATTGTTGAAAGATATCAGTCAGGAGAAGGATACAAAAGAAATGAGATATACCATGGAACACAGTGAAGACAGTGTTGGAGAAAATATGGCACAACAGAGACATTACCAAGAACTGGACGTCCCTCCAGAATTTATGAAAAGACAAGAAGAAAACTGGTCAGGGACGCTTCCAAGAAGACTAGAGTAACATTAAAGGAGCTGCAGGAATTTCTGGCAAGTACTGGCTATGTGTTACATGTGACAGCAATCTCCTGTATTCTTCATATAAATGGGCAATGGGGTAGGGTGGCAATATGGAAGCCTTTTCATACAAAGAAAAACATCCAAGCCCGGCTTAAGTTTGCAAAAACTATCATCAAGTCTCCCAAAGCACGTGGGAAAATGTGTTATGTTTGTTGCAAAAACAGCACTGCACATCACCCAAAGAACACCATACCCGCAGTGAAGCTTGGTGGTGGCAGAATCATGCATTGGGGCTGTTTTTCTTCAGCTGGAACCGGGGCCTTAGTCGGGGTGAAGGAAATAATGAACAGTTCCAAATACCAGGCCATTTTAGCACAAAACCTTCAGATGTCCGTTAGAAAGCTGAAGTTAATCTTTCAGCACAACAACGAACCAAAGCACACATCCAAATCTACAAAAGCATGGCTTCCCCAGAAGATGAATAACGTTTTGGAATGGCTCAACCAGACGCCAGACCTGAATCCAATTGAACATCTGTGGGGTGATGAGGACTGAGGACTGTGCACAGGAGATGTTCTTGCAATCTGACAGATTTGGAGCGCTTTTTCAAAGAGGGAGCAACATTTTTGTTTGTTTTTCAAGTGAATTGTAAATGTTAAAAGTAAAAAAATTAAAAAATAACAAACACCTGCAATTTTAACAGGGTTGTGTAAACTTTTTATATCCACTGTAATTTATAATTGTTTTTATTCGACATCAATCAACACATCCCATTATGGCGAGAAAAAAAAATTCACGACAGATTTCATGACAAATTTATCATGACAAATGAAAAAAATGCAACAAGGAAGTATTCAGAAAATAATGTAATTAATTCTAAATTAAGAACAACACAACACAATGTGGAGAAAGAAACGAAATCTGAATACTTAATGAAGGCACTATAGTGAATACCATCTAAATAAAGCAGACAGACACACTTTAACCTCGTAATCACCTATGATCCCATGCTCACCTCAGATCACAATCCCAGAATCTACTGGATTTAAGAGTATAAGAAAACATTTACATGTGTATGTGTTTGGGCATAGTCGACTCATACTAAAATGACTAGGCTCTTACTCATACTCCAGCGGGGTTAAAAGAAGGATAAAATCAATTCGCATGCAATTTGGAACCACTGATGCATTGATGTTACACTGTATTTCTTCAGGAGATAGCCCATTACTCCTCGGTCCCGCTGCATAACAGGGCAGGCAGATGGATGAGTGGAGGAGCCCTCCACATTGGCTTATTGTTTTCTCCATTTACTTTAATGAAACTATCTTGTTTCCATGACTTGCAAAATCTCACTCAAACGTTATGCCATGACATTTAATTGACTTTTTTTTATCATCCCCCAATCAAGGTCTGAAGTCCTCATTCTTTACACACTACATATATTTATGTATAAATTATAATGATCCTGACAGCTATTGACAGAAGTGCCACCAAGCAGATAACAAGCAAAGGATGACCGTAATGTTTAATTAGGATTCACACCTCTCTTAAAGAAAATTAGCTCTTGTATAATACAATCATGGGAGTTAGAGGGTAGGAAGTTAGCAGCTAGCTCCTGAATATACAGCGTCTGTTTCCATGCAGGTCAATGCCACCTGCAAATCACACAGCTGGCAGGGGAGGGAGATAATTGGCTAATGAGATGCTAACAGTTTATATTCTTAACCCTCCAACCTTAACACTGCTGCTGTATTCAGGTGTGCTCATGGCAACCAGCCAAAAACACGACAGGAACAGTGAAAATTGCACACCCTCTCATAAAAAAGCTCTCCTCCGTGCTAGGCCGGATCCAATTGAAATGTGTCTCACGCTAGCCTGGTCGGTAATGTTGCAGAGGATTTGACAGATATGGCTTTGGTTCAATAAATAAGACATCAGACAGCAGCTGAAGTTGTACCGGCCGACGATATTCAGAATCCACGGTACTAAGGCCTTAGGGGAAGTTGTGGAATGTTCCAGAAAAAAGCCTGTGGTTTTACTGTGGGCTTGTTTCTTTTATCCAACCTGTTTGTGCATGCGTTTGTGCATGCATGTGGCTGAATGTGTTTGTGTGTGTGTTTCAATGAGTGTGAGTGAGAGAGAGCCTTTGTGTGTGTGTATAGTATACATGAGTGTTAGCGCATGTGGCTATTGATTTGTGGGTGTGTGTTTTGTTAGTAAGAGAGAAAGGGTGCTCAATAGTGTGCTTGAATTTCTGTGTGTGAAGCGGATCACCCTTCTAGGTGCCATAAAGCCTGAATGGACCAGCGCCTTTGCACAATGGCATGGCACCGGTTTCATGATGCTCTCCAGTGGTCAATGACTGCCTTCTCATTGTTCTCCACTATTGTGTAGCTTTTATGAGACCAGCTGCCACCTGTCTCTCATAACATCCTGCATGTTCACACTATCCATGGGAATGGCATTTACTATCTTGTTACAACTGATCTGTTTGTGGAATGAGCACTGACAAACTTTTGATGAAATGAAATAGCTCTAACGTGGAATCATATGCTTTGTTGTTTCACTTTACTCCAGCTGAGAAGCACATAGCTTGATGTGGATTAGCAGTCCTGGATTCCAGGCTAAGATTCCAATGGCAGCCACGTTTTCAGATGGATCCTTAAATGGGGGAATAATTCATGAAAATCTCACGAATGAGGCAATTTATAACAAAGCTACCCATGACTGGTTGCAAAGTCTTGATGAGCAACGTTGGATGTCCAATCTAACGGTGAATCTGATTGTTCAAGATCATTGACTTTTTTAATTCACAAAAAAAGTATTGCCTCCAGCAGTGAACGATTTAACACTGCTAATTGAATTCAGAAAATGATAATGACGCTCTCCCTATTCACACTACTGCACAACCCATTTGTTTGGGCAAATTAACTGCTGAGTCAAATCAGACAAATACAGGGAAGGGCTGAGACATTCTTATTAATGACTAATTGATGGCAGAATTTTGCTTTGTATTTAACACAACACCTTTCTCGATCAATAGCCCGGGTTCGGCAAGATGAAAATCACTTATCTGTAATAAAGCAGGCAGTGGAATTATAAAATACATGCATTTCTATTCTGCGCACAGTTACAGGATCGATAAAGAGGTAAGTCCAGAACCACTGGAATCCATATTGATATCAAGAGAAGGGAGATTTGCCGCACATCTTTTATTATTATTTATTGCTATTATTATATCTGGCACCTGGAGCTGTGTTTGATCTAATAAAAAGTGCTTAGGAATGGTATAGGCCCCTAACTTCTCCTGAAGAATGGATGCTGAAAAGTAAAACAGAAAAAGTAATACCTAGTTTAAAGTGAGAACGCATTTTAGAGGTAGGCCTCCAATAACCCATTGTCCGACAAACTCAAGGATACCATGTCAATGTTATTCCGGGAGGCTGGACAAAGATGTATTTATTCACTTACATGCCTTCCGCCGTTAGTATCTCCACCATCTGATCCTCTTAAGGTGAGATCATGTCATTTCTTAAGGTGGCTAATCGAAAGCTGGGTCAATTAGGTCATCTGCCATTTTAAATAGTTTTGTCCAAATTTGGTGAAGTCTGGGAAAGAAGAGATGCCACTTCAATTTCAGATCCCAATTTCACTTGTTTTTATAACCAACTTGGGTATTGCAGATACACAAGTAATTTTAAACACATTCTTTGTTTTAAGCATTTTAACTTATTGAATGAGGCTGACCTTTTCCCTAAATAATAAGTAACTTTTTGATTTAATTAACAGGTAATTGTATCCCTAGATCTTTTAATAAACACTTCTCTGCTGTCCTCAATTTTGTTTGTTGGGAGCATCAGTGCTAAACATTAGTTTTTAGCCTTAAACCACATATGCTTTAATATTTATGAAATGTATATTATTGCAAAAGATGTATTCAATAAACACACTTCCAGTTGGAATATGGGATAGAAACAGAGGTGGTACCACCGGCCCTAGTGTTGTAATGTTTTTCTGGGGCTTGTAGTGTATCCTGATCTAGTGAACTACAAATACAAGTTGGGATGTAATGGGACAGCATCAACCTTGTACTTGGTCATAATAATTAGGTTAACAGGAGGAGGGGGTCCTATACAAGTAGTTTATAAATATTACCACTTAATTTGCTCTGGTCAGTGTAGCAGGGCTTATATTTACATTGTACATTGTTAGTTATCCACATTTCGCCCTGAACATTTTTTATTGTTTGCATGCAATACAGCATGCCAAGTTGCTTACAATGTTTAGGGGCAGGTTACTATGTTTACGTAAGAGTTTTTGCTTGTGTCTGTCAGGACTGATGGGCTGTCACACTTGCTAAATAAATACCACAGGAAAATGAGCCTTGAGCTTTGTGCCCTGCGTTTTCCTTGAATGTTATTGGTCAAGACACAAAGTGCCTACAGCAGCACTCTGATGTCAAGGACAAATTGTGCGCAAGTTCACATATCATGAGGTAAATAAAAAAAAGCAATTTGACTCTATTTTTAATGCTTTGCGTCAGTATATTTTATCAAACTAAATCAGAACTGGTGCGGTGCTGCCACACCTGATGAAAAGTGCTTTAGCAAATCCTGCATCGCTATAGGTTTTTCAGTGGACCTAGATATAAATAATGGTAATTCAATGTTCAGCCAATTTCAGTGGTTAATGCAAGTATAGTTGGACATGGAGCCAGATAGCCCACCGGATGTATGAATCTAAAGTGTCAGTTGTCATTTCTACTCCCCATGAGTAAAGGAACCTCAGTGTTTTGGCAGTGGAAGCTTTTGGATTAAGTTAGAGCTAGACCTACATTTGGTCAAATTTTTCTGTGACAAAACACCTGCTTTCAATACAGATTTCTTTCTCCAAAAGTGGAATATTGTTGCAACCAGCACTTGCGCAGGACTGAAGGAATATGTGATTCCATGTCAGACATTTTTACACTGTAGAAAAATCATAAAAGACACTTGGAAGTCTCAAGACTGCAAAACAGGCAAATAAAATGGTTGTTAATACATACGAATTTTGAAATATACACACACTCTTGGTGTTTTATTTTATTATGTAACATGGTGAAATATTTGTAATTAACTTAGAACAATTTGCTTTTTTAAATACTTTTTTTTGTTTTTCACATTTGTCATGATGGAACTTCTGTATGGATTGACTAAATTGAATATCATGTTGTTTACATAATAAATGTCCAAGGCAGTGAATACATTTCATGGGCACTTTTATGGGGTACTTAAGTAAACCAATGTTCTCATTACACTTCCCAGCAAATCTGCATTAGGTGTGGTAAAAGATGCCTACAAACAGAATAAATTCACAATGAAATGTTTGAATGTAAATATAAATTGGCATACATCAGGCCGGTATATCCGGGAACTTTGGCTCGCAACACATTCCTGCCCCTTTTTGGGAGAACACAAATGACACTCGCTATAGACATTCCTGTACATCGCAGTATAAAACAACACTAAAAGAATAATCAAAATTAAATACGTTTATTAACGACCCAAAATACATTACGTCAAGTCAATATATGTACATTATGCCTGCCATAGAACATACAAGATACATAGAAAATAATTATGTCCCATCAGTCACTCAGCATCAAGCGGGTGAAATAACCCCACTCTATGGCAAGGTGTCCTACCTGGACATCTATTTCTACCTTTTTAAACCTCTAGGTAAGCAAATTACCAGTAAAAAAGTTGACTTTCCATTCCTGCTCTGCAAATAATATGTAAACTAGCAATAGCACTGTGCTCTGACAACTGACCTAGTTAGTGACATCTTACATTTATTGAGAGAATGGAGGATAAGTAATCCAGATGAAGTCTATAATTTATATGGAACCCTGAAATAACAATACATCAAAGTTAGCACTTACCTGTTAGCCTTATGTAGCGATGGGCTTTTAGTAATCTAAAAGTGTGTGGAAATGCAGGGTCCCATAGCTTCCCGGCAATGTCTTCCATTCAAATTGCTTGGATCCATAAAGAACTTTTTTCAGGAACTTTTATAGGACATGGCCGGGGAACAAATTTGAGATCAGCATTTTTGTTTTATTGTTGATGCAACCAACTACACAGCAACTCCTCAGTATAGCAAGCGTTATTAATTTAATCCAGGCGGTTGGTCTTGTTCATTGCATGAAAAGGCCTGTTTCAAAGTGTATCAATACAAGTAAACATTTTTGTATACTTGTATATATTGTAATTCAAATGAAATAATTGCATCAATTTTAACATATAATATATTCAGTACATTACATGGTTTTAAAAGTGTTTTTAAAGCAACAAAGGGACAACAAAAAGTCCCTTTCAAAGAGGAAAAATATTATAGTTATTATAGGGTTCAGACAAAGATATAGGGTTCAGACAAAGGTTCATAGAGTATAGGTTTAAGATTTTGTTTCTCATGTTTTTGGAAGACAATGTCAGTTTGAATAGAGGGGTTAGTTGACTGTTGTTCCCAAATAAGAATACGTTGATTGATTAGGACATTAAATAAAATTCCAGAAATATAATAACCACCTTTAAATACAGGTGCTGGTCATATAATAAAAATATCACCAAAAAGTTTATTTATTTCAGTAATTCCATTCAAAAAGTGAATCTTGCATAATGTATACAGTCATTCCACACAGACTGATATATTTCAAGTGTTAATTCCTTTTAATTTTGATGATTATAACTGAAAACTAATGAAAACAAAGTTGAAGTGTACCTATGATGAAAATTACATCTCATCTTTTTAAGTGGGAGAACTTGCACAATTGGTGGCTGACTAAATATTTTTTGCCCCACTATAACTGCTCCAAGTCAGAAGACGAGAGTCAGACGCAGGTGAGTGGCTTCTTTTTTATTTTATTTTGAATGTAGGCAAGCTAGTAAGCCGTGAAACAGGCCACATAAAACGAAGAAAGCCTGAGATTATCCCGGTATTAATGAGACCGTGCTTAACAGAGATATATCGATATAAGGCACGAAAAAACGGAACGTTGGCAAGGAACAATAACCCACAAAACACCAACCTAATCAACAGACAGATATACCCCTACACTAATGACAAAACAAGGAACAGGTGCGTCCGGTAAAGACGCACAGAGAGGGCAGCGGTTTCAGAAAGTCGGTGACGCAGACCGCAGGAGCCGCGGCGCACCAGCTGGGGGAGCCTCAGGAGATGCAGCGGTGACAGTAACACTGATAAATTTCAACTTTTTGGTAAAAATGTTTTTCTGGCCTGTAAGTTTCAAACCCACTGGCCCCGCCAGTCCATTGGCAAAAAAAATAACGTTGAGAACTGAAACTAGTGGTTAACTTTAAAATGAAATAAATATGTAATATTCAAAACAGATAAACCAGTAAATGTTTGGTGGCTGTGTGAAATAGTACATTTATCATGCAAATGGAATGACATCCGTTCCACTCATCCACGACCACCAAAGCCCTACTCTGGACACCTGATTGCTCAGAACATTTAAAGAGAAGCTGTGGATTACTGGGCAACAGGACATGATTTTCAGATGTGAAGACTGGGTTTTTGGTTTCCTGATCAAATTAGCTGACCAGCAAAGGACACTTGAACTAATGTATGGATTATCTCAGCAAAGGAGAAGTGCTCACTATCACAGATTTAGACAGATTTGGGCATCCCTGAGTTCTGGGTTTCTGACCTGTCTGGATGGATCCAGAAACAAATGTAATTTTAATGTTTGTCTTGTGACGAAAGGAGTAGATAACCTTTACTAAGGACTTCCAACATATGGTCATTTACGATAACATTCATTTACTAACTATGTGGAGTGAGATTATGTATTTATATTGTCCCCCGGTAACCTTCGAAGTGGTAAACCTTTCCAACCCCTCTCTAATACCCCTCGCTACAATAGTTCCCTTGCCATGGCATTGTCTTTTGTTGTAGAACTCCAGTGTTTTTTAATCGCCATGGCCCACTTCTGTCAATTGTTATCCTGCAGAATGCTGTTGGGTGTGTCCAGAAAAAACCCTGAACCATATGAAAATTAGGATGTTAAGGGAAAGGCTTCATCCTGTCCCAAATCTGTTTGAATAGAACGACAAGTTGATCAACTCTAAGCAGACAATTATATATTGACATATCGAAACACTACTAATGGTACCCTCTACCAACAAATGACCTGCTTTTTTGCTTCTAAGAGTTTTTTGCATATTGGAAATGTCTGTCATCAATGTAGCTAAACAGATGTGTTCATATCTTTATGTCAAAGAGACCTTCTGTGATCTCATAACCACATTTCCCAAAAAAGTTGGGACACTGAATATTTTTTTTTGAAAAACAGAATGCAATGATGTGCAAATCATTTAAACCCTATATTAAACAGAAAATATTTCAAAGAAAACATATCACATGTTGAAACTGAGAAATGTAGTTTCTTGGTATATATGCCCAATTCGAAATTGATGCCAGCAACACTTTACAAAGCTGTGACAGAGGTAACAAAAGACTGAAAATGTGTAATGCTAAAAAATGTGGTTAATTGGCAACAGGTCAGTAACATGACTGGGTATAATAAAAGCATTCCAGAGAGGATGAGTCTTTCATAAGTAAAAAAGAGCAGGGGTGAACTCTGACTGCGCAGGCAAATAGTACAACAATTTAAGAATACATTTCTCAACCTAAAATTGCCAAGATTTTGGGGACCTCATTATCTACAGTACATAACATAATTAAAAGATTCAGAAAATCGTGAGAAATGTCCGACAACCAATATTGGATGGCCGTGGTCTTCAGGCACTCAAGCGGCACTGCATTATAATCAGACATGATGCTGTGGTGGAAATCACTGCATGGGCTCAGGGACAATTCCAAAAAACATTGTCTGTGAAAGCTGTATGTTGCTGCATCCCCAAAAGATACAACACTACCATGCAAAAAACAAACAATATCTAACAAGACCCAAAAATGCCACCGCCTTCTTTGTGCCCAAGTTCATTTAAGATGGACTGAGGCAAAGTGGAAAACTGTCTGGTGGTCTGACGAATCAAAATTGAAATTTCTTGTTGGGAATTAAGGCACCCCACGTCCGCCAGAATAAAGAGAAGGACCATTCAGCTTGTTATCAGTACACAGGTTAAAAGCCATCCTTGACAGTATGGAAGTGTATTAGTGCACATGTAATAAGTGACTTGCACCTCTGTTAAGGCTCCATTAATACTGAACAATGCAGTGCCTTGCAAAACTATGCACCCCCCTTGGCATTTTTCGTGTTTTGTTGCCTCACAAACTAGAATTAACATGGATTGTTTGAGGATTTGCATCATTAAATTTACAGAACATGCCCACAACTTTGAAGATGTTTTTATTTATTTATTGTGAAGAAAACAACAAATAGGACAAAATAACAGAAAAGGTCAATGTGCATAACTATTCTCCCCACTAAAGTCAATACTTTGTAGAGCCACCTTTTGCAGCAATCACGTTGCTTTGGATAAGTCTCTATGAGCTTGCCACATCTTACCACTGGGACTTTGCCCATTCCTCCTTGCAGAACTGTTCCAGCTCCTTCAAGTTGGATGGTTTGTGCTTGTGAACAGCAATCTTTAAGTCTGACCACATATTTTCTATTGGATTGAGGTCTGGGCTTTGACTAGGCCATTCTAACACATTTCCATGTTTCCCATTAAAACACTTAAGTGTTGCTTTAGCATTGTGTTTGGGGTCATTGTCCTGCTGGAAGGTGATCCTCTGTCCTAGCCTCAAATCACGCACAAGAGTGGTACAGGTTTTGCTCAAGAATATCCCTGTATTTAACACCATCCATCTTTCCCTCAACTCTGACCAGTTTCCCAGTCCCGGCAGCTGAACAACATCCCCACATTATGATGCTGCCACCACCATGTTTCACTTCGGGGATGGTGTTCATTGGTGTGATGTGTTGGGTTTGCGCCAGACATAGTGTTTTCTTTGATGGCCGAAAAGTTAAATTTTAGTCTCATCAGACCAGAGCACCTTCCTCCATACATTTTGGGAGTCTCCCAAATGCCTATATGCCAACTCAAAATGTGCCATTTTTTTTTTTGCTGAAAGTAATGGCTTTCTTCTGCCATAAACCCAACTCTATGGAACGTACGGCTTATTGTCGTCCTATGTACAAATACTCTAGTCTCTGCTGTGGAACTCTGCAGCTCCTCCATGGCTACCTTAAGTCACTGTGCTGCCTCTCTGATTAATGCCCTCCTTGCCTGGTCCGTGAGTTTTGGTGGCGGCCGTCTCTTGGGAGGTTTGCTGTTGTGCCATGTTCTTTCCATTTGGTCATGATAGATTTGATGGTGCTCCTGGAGATTTTGGTTAGTGGTGCCTCTTGCTTAGGTGTTGCAGCCAATGTGGCCTTTCAAAAAAATGTGTGTATATGTACTGACAGATCATGTGACATTTAGATTGCACACAGGTGGACATCATTTCACTAATTATGTGACTTCTGAAGGGAATTGGTTGCACAAGAGCTTTTTATGGGCTTTATAACAAAGGGGGTGAATAAATATGCACATTTCAATTTTCAGTTTAAAAAAAAAAAAAAAAAAAGTATTTATTTTTCTCATTTCACTTCTCCAACTGAATTGTGTTCTGATCCATCACATACAATTCAGGTTAAAAAAACATTGAACTAAAGGCTGTAATGCAACAAAATAGGTAAAAAGCCAAGGGGGCGAATACTTTTGCAAGGCACTGTATATACAGGTTTTGAAGCGACATATGCTGTCATACAGACAACATCATTTTCAGAGAAGGCCTTGCTTATTTCAGCAAGACAAGGCCAAACCAAATTCTGCATATATTACAACTGCATGGCTCTGTAGTAAGAGTGTCATGGAAAATCAACCACTCTTTACTAAAAACAAATGCACTTCAACTCAGGACTTTAATGAAAATCATACAATCATGACAGACATAAAAGCCAGGTCCTTCTGCAGATACACCCCCAATGTTCTAAGTCCGGACCATGGCTTTTATACAGAACCTTCACACATTACGCCATCTGACTTTGTCTGGTTGGCAACCCCTCTGAGTGGGGTGCGCTTCTTATCTTCTACCTCCCTGAATGCTCGTAAGTTGCGACAGTAATTCACATCCTCCTTATGGTTCATACTTGGGTCATGTCCATCATTGTCCACAAAGTAAGTGTTACGTTAAACTCATGGGCCAAACTCAGGTCATCTCTTATCACAGATTACACTTTATGACCAGCTCATGGGCCACACTCTGGACACCCCAACAGTGGATACAAAGGCAGTAAACTTTAGAAATGCCCCTCTCTGGGCTCAAGGTAATTGCCTGCTCATGACTATCTCGCAGCATAAGACATATATTATGATGAACATAGAAATTGTCTGTATGTGTAATTCGTCCTAGCCCAGAAGTCATTTACTGTGAGTGTGGATTAATATGTTTATAATAAAACTACATGATTATACATTGCACATTAATATTTTCACAAGTATAAGGTTATATATGCATTTTATAGAAATATCCCCCACAAGAGTCCAGGTGCTAAACTGGCCTGCCTGCAGTGTCCCCTGTTGAGAACATTTGGCGCATTATGAAACGAAATATACGACAAACGAGACCCAAATTGTTGAGCATCTGAAATCCAATATCAAGCAAGACTGGGAATACATTACACTTTCAGAACTACAGCAATTGGTCGCAGTTCCCAAATGCTTACAGAGTATTGTCAAAAGAATCAGTAAAAAACATGTGGTAAACATGCTCCTATCCCAACTTTTTTTAAACGTGTTGCTGGCAACAAATTCAAAAGGGGAATGTATGTGTATTTTCCAAAAACTATAACATTTGTCAGTTTAAACATTTGATATCTTGTCTTTGTACTATTTTCTATTGAATTATTTATATTCATATATGATTGATTTCATATATGATTTGCACAAATACATCACTGAATTCTGTTTATATTTGCATTTTATGCAGAATCCCAACTTTTTTGGAAACAAGGTTGTACAAAATACAGTATCTTTCACGTTACGTGTTGAGAAATGTCCGCACAAGGTCAAATGGTCACTGTTTTACTGCCTTGCTAAGATTTCCTGTCCCCACCAGGATAGTAAAACCTGTGCACCTCTGTTTTCTCTCCATCCATCCATCTCTATCAACTTCCTCTCACATATCCTATTTCCATTTTCAAATTCACTTCTTGCTAGATGCAATATAATTCACATACAAAACACACCTTCCAGCTCAAACAATCACTGATCAAACATTGAACAAAAATGTTTGTGTAAAAGCATAGGTTCAGCAACATGTTATAAATATCTAAAGTCTACAGTACATCCCTGTTCCACACCAGTGTGCTAAAAACATAGTTATTCTTAGATCCATTCTTATAGGAATTTATAATGTATTTGACTTCCTCATTCTTTCCTTGTTTTTGCAATAAGATGTGTAGAAATCATGACAATGTACCTGTTCAAGGACACAGCCCCACAGGCTACAGAGATGACAATTTTGAACTAATGTGAAGTGAGCTCTCTAGCGGTAGTAGCAGCTTAACCCAAGAAGGTGCTGCACATTAGTAGAAAAGGGTGCCTAGAATGTTCAGTTTGGATGCAGAGGAAGGTTGAGTAAGACTTGAGGCCAGAGGGCATGTCTGCATGACAGGATGGTACATGAATGAGGCCTAACCTCTCCTAAGCCATCATACTGAATGACCTTCATGCATTTTTTTGTTCCTTTGAGGCGGGCTGGGCTCGGCAGTAATTTCTCCACCCATCCAATTGTGTTCAAAATTTTTTCTTTATCTGTTATATCTTGCATTTGCTATTTTTATATTCTATCTTGTAAATGTATTCAAGATCAAATTAAATGAATTATATTTCAGATAAACAATCCACTTGCTATGAATCTCTCTGCTAAAATGGAAAGGATGAGAAACTGGACAGAATCTTGGTTCTTGTTTTGAAGTATGCCTTCAATGTTATGTAATCAATGTTAAGGGCATGATTACTATTTTGGGCAAATGATGTGAAAATAAATTAGCAATCATGGCCAAGCACATGCATTTACATTTTAATCTTTAATTGAGAGCGGCTGCACATGTTTCACTTTTTCGTACTTATCGCTTGTGGGGATTGACACGACCCTGGTGTTGCAAGCACTATCAACTTAGCCACATGGGACTAAAGCGTGCAATTTGAAAACAAAATGCACAAAATGATTTTCAGTTCACCATTCCCAGAAATTTGATTTTGAGGATTAATTTCACTCAACCTCCAAATAAAAGGAAATACTGCAGCGTTTGACACTATTTTGATAAATAATCCCTAGAAACCATGGCATTATGAAGTACACTCATAGGTCTATTATATTAATGGAAAATACATTTGACCTGGAGAAACCATGAATGCTGTCTGCAAATTGGCAATTATGTGTAACTCATCTAGTATTTTATGAGGGCATACTGTTTAAATGGTTCTCAGTAGAGCTGTGCAAAATGTGAACTTTTCCTATTTCCTAAACTGTCTTTGGAGTTCCCGTGACAATACCGGTGCATTGTGGGTTGTTTGAGGCCACATATTTTGTGAATTTTAGCAGAACGCTACTGCATTTATTACAGAGGTTTGGTTTGAACAGACAATTACCCTGCCTCCTCCAGAATGGAAATCATCAGCAAAGCTTACTTCACCTGACTTCACCTCCTCTAATTTCACTGCTCCCCATTGAGGTGTCTGGTGCATGTGCGCCTCCTCCTCACTCTGACTCAATAATACTGACATTTTCATTCCACTTAACACATTCACATCTAGATAATGAAGGGCTACTTATTCTCAATGTTTTTTTCTTCAACTTCACAGTTGAATGCATTCACCTGGTGTCCCAGGCCTGAGTAAGTCGCTGATTAGGCTTAAAACCAATAGTGCTTCCAGCACCTGGATTGGGCATCCCTCATGATATGCTGTATCTTCTGCTCTCAGTTAAATATCTCATAGAATGCAACTGGAGGTGCCAATTCTGCAGGAACCAAATTAGGTTTCAATCAGGAAAAATGTAAAGCTGCACCTTCAGCAGGTACCAAGTGGCAAGTTCTTACTGTCTACTAGGGGCAACATGAGATCCTATTATCTTGTGGCTTGCTAGGTCTTTGTGAATAGGGATGCTGGCTGAGAAAGCATTGGTAAGCGCTTATTTTTTGGTTTCAACTCTCTGACTATAACCATAACCTAAACATATGCTTTGGCATCACTTTTGCAGAGTATTACATACAGTTCACGGCACAATGTTAAAAAGTTGTTACGTATATGCACACTGATCAGCCATAACATTATGACCACTGACAAATGTTGTGAATAACACTGAATCTCGTTACCATGGCACCTGTCAGTGTTAGATGTGTTAGAAGCAGGAAACATGGGCAAGTCTAAGGATCTGAGCAACTTTGACAAGTGCAAAATTGTGATGGCTATTGGGTCAGAGCTGCACTTGTGGGGTGTTCCCGGTCTGCAGTGGTCAAAGGACAGAAAAGCGGTGAACCGGCAACAGGGTCATAGGCGGCCAAGGCTCATTGATGCATGCGGGGCGCGAAGGCTGGCCCATGTGGTCCGATCCTACATACGAGCTACTGTAGCTCAAACTGCTGAAAAAGTTAATGCAGGCACTGATAGAAACGTGTCAGAACACAATGCATCGCAGTGTGTTGTGTATGGGGCTGCTTAGACGCAGACCAGTCAGGGTGTCCATGCTGACCCCTGTGACCACTGCCGAAAGCACCTACAATGGGCCCTTGAGCATCCGAACTGGACAACAGAGCAATAGAAGAAGCTAGTCTGGCCTAATAACAGTACCTCATACACCACATGGAGAACACATGGCACCAGCTTTGGGAAATGTTCTGCTGGGAAACAATGTGGATGCTATTTTGACATGTACCACCTAAGTACTGTTGCAGACCATGTGAACCCTTTCATGGCAACGGTATTCCCTGATGGCATTGGCCTCTTACTTAGCCACTGCCACAAAGCAAAAATTGTCTAAGAATTGATTGAGGAACACAACGTGTTCAAGGTGTTGACTTGGCCTCCAAATTGCCTACATCTCAATCCAATCGAGCATTTGTGGGATGTGCTGGACAAACAAGTCCTATCCATGGAGCCCCCACCTTGCATCTTACAGGACTTAACGCTAGAACCGTCAGGCCTTTTTCACCCCCTATAACCGCCAGAGCCAAATGTCATTTGGCGTCATTAGCATACGAATCGTCCTTGAGTCACCATCAAACTATACAGAAGTACAAAAAATAATGAATTACAAATGTGTTTGTTTTTAAATGGTAAATGAAACAAAAATAATACACTTTTTAGAACACAGGCTATAGCATTTTAATTTGTTTATAAGGCCCTACAAATATAAAAAAATGAAAATGACTCAACATTTCAACTATTCAAATGTAAATCCTTTTGTATTTAGTTATCATGTTGATGATGTACAAGGTAAAATAAGAGACATTATTAACTAGTTTGCAACAATCAAATGATATGCACATGAATATTCTACATAGACCTAAAGCACGGTTGCTTAAAATCAAAAGATACATTTCAAAGAATGAATTACACTAAGAATACGTTTCTTTTTTTTTGCAAGACTCATATAAATATTACAGCATCTGCAATGCTATCAAGACGTCAAATCGGCAGGTTCGGTTTGCCTCTGGGAACTAAATGCAGTAAATTGTGTCTGACTTGTCTCTGACTTGCTCACCGAGTTCAGAATATATACACTTTCTACCTGTCGATGGATGAATGGGGGTTATCGCCCATTCATCCATTGAAGTCATTGCTAATCCCTCGCTATTCATTAGATTCGATTTGACTAGATTCCTGAGGTAGACATGTATGTGTAACAACTGAAAAAGAATATGAACATGTATGTAATTTCCTAATCTCCATGTGTGCAATTTTTTTTCTGTTTTTCTCCTAAAATAAAAACAGTAACTTGTAATACCTTTGTTGAAGTGGTGAGTGTTGACTGCTAAACAATGTCCTTGATATTTTGTTTAGTGAATAATTATTCAGCCTAATATATTTGTAAGATCTAAATACTCTCTAAAATACACAGATAAAATTCAGAAAATGTGTGCGATTTAGTATCTATTTTTCTCCTAACATCACAGTACTTTGTTATACATTGTTGAATTGGTGATTGCTAAATAATATCCTTGGTATTTCGTTTAATTAATACTTTTCTAGAATAATACATTTGTAGATTAACATTTTAGATTTGAGGAATTAGCCTGCACAATATGACTAATCTCCTATATAAAAACGGTAACATGTGTTATGGAGCCTAAATGGTTAGTATTATGTTTCAATAATAGCCTAATTGAGTTTTTGAATGGTCATAGAAAACTTGTATTTCATTTGTAAGTTATTCAAATTCAACGAAGATCTGATCATTTATCTGAGAGTAGCACGCATTCATCCATTGACATCAGGCATTCAGCGAGGGGTGATTAGCGCCTGGGTACAATTTGGGTACCAACGCTTGTGGTGTGGGCTGTTGGCAGATTAAGAAGGAAAATAGGGTAAAAAAAACTGGTAAATCGTCATCTGTTCTTCAGTTTAGAATTCCAACAATGGAACAATGTAAAATATGCCTATTTAGGAAAAGTCATGGAAGGAGGGTGTAGCTTTCAAAATGGCCAAGTTATTTTAATCACAAACTCAAACGCCAATTGGAGTAGCCATTTGGCAGTTCTAGTGTTAAAGGATCTGCTCCTAACATCTTGGTGACAGATACTACAGCACACCTTCAGAGGTCTAGTAGAATCCATGCCTCGATGGGTCAGGGCTATTTTGGTGGAAAATGGGGACTTACAATATTAGGCAGCTTTCATACGTCTAGGCATGCTCTCCACCAGTCTGTCACATTGCTGTTGGGTGACTTTGCCACTCCTGGGACAAAAATTCAAGTAGCTCTGCTTTGCTTGATGGCTTTTGACCCTTCATCTTCCTCTTGATCAAATTCCATAGGTTTTCAATGGGGTTCAGGTCTGCAGATTGGGCTGGCCATGACAGGGTCTTGATCTGGTGGTCCTTCATCCACACCTTCATTGACCAGGCTGTATGGCATGGAGCATTGTCCTGCCGGAAAAAACTATTCTCTGAGTAGGGAAACATTGTCAGAGCAGAAAGAAGCAGGTGTTCTTCCAGGATAACCTTGTACTTGGCTGGATTCATGTGTCCTTCACAAAGACAAATGAGCCCCATTCCAGCCTTGCTGAAGCGTCCTCAGATCATCACCGATCCTCCATCAAATTTCATAGTGGGTGAGAAACAGTGGCTCTCCAGGTTTCCGTCCCACAATTAGACAACAGGTGTTGGGAAAACCTGAAATTGTGATTCGTCAGAGAAGATGATCTTACTCCATTCCTCTACGGTCCAATCCTTATGGTCTTTTGCAAACATCAGCCTGGTTCTTCTTTGTTTCTAATTGATAAAGGGCTTTTTTCTAGCTTTGCATGACTTCTGCCCTGCCCCTAGGAGCCTGTTTCGAACCATCCTCAACATGCATTTCACCCTAACTGCTGGGATTCCATTCTTTGTGTGGGACACTTGATGTCATCCTACAGTTGTTGAGTGACATTCGAATGAGTTGACGGTCATCTCAATCAGTGGACAGTCGTTTTCACTTTCTACCAGGCTGTAGCTTTGTTTTCCCCAATGTCTGTTGCTTGACCTTATTCTTATGAACTGCCATCTTTGAAATGTTCAAGATGGAAGCAATCTGACGCTCACTCTATCCCTCTGCCAGTAAAGCCAGAACGAAACCCTTCTTTTCCTCACTCGAAGCATTACTTTTTAACCCTTTTCTCATGCTGAACAGTTGTTTTTTCATTCAAATTACCACATGTACTACGAGGTACTATGTGCACTGTTTCTGCCATTCAACCAGTCTTATTACAAGAGCATAGTAATTACCACAGCAATGGTCTTATTACATCGTTAAATTAGATTTGGTATTCACCTAATCAGTACCTGATCAAGTACAATTAGGTGTGCCCGTGTTAGAATTTAAAATACACTGGAATGGAATGGCTGCCATAAATGTAGATATGCTGATATTAAGATTTTTTTAAATTCTTTTGAAAGGAAAGAAAAAGGTGCAGTGGTCTCTTAATTCTTTCCGGAGCTGCATTTATACAGAGATTGCAAGTGTAATCTGACCCATTCGACATAATATAACAATATAAACAAAGGTCTTTCCGAGCTATCTGAATAACATTAGTAGTGCCTTACAAAAAGGCTGGGGCCTTGCAGCCTAGAAATTGATTGGTAGTGCCTTCCACAGCCAAGGAGCCACCACTGACAGCCCTGTCACTCATCATTTTTTGTGTGCTGTGTGGCTGCAAACAGGAGATAGACCTGGAGGAGCAACGGGAGGTGTGGGGCAGGAGGGTAGGGTGAGGTCAAACAGATACTTCGGTCCAGAGTGATGGAGGTGTGAACCAGGATTTTAAAGTCAATGAGTGTGCATATGGTGAGCCAGCAGAGGTTGAATGGCACAATGTAACCGCGGGGGGGGGGGGGGGTAGGTTAGTGGGGTGCAGGGGGGGGTGTAGGTTAGGACACATGCAACACAGTTCTGGACATATTGATAGATGCACCAACAAAAACGGCATTAGAATAGTCCAGACAGGATGAGACAAAGGCTTGGGTGAGCCGCTCAGCTGCCGGGTTGTGACAGCATAGGTCATAACCTTGCAATGTGCTGTAGATCGAAAAATGGGACTTTGGGTCACACTTTTGATGTGGGCATCAAACAAGATCGGACTGTGAAATAGCATAGCCACGTTGAAACACTAACCATAGGGGTGGACCTTGATGCTGTTAATATTGAGGCTGTAGCTGCGGATGTTGTGAATGAATGTGCGAAAGTCAATTAACAACCATGATCACAAACTTGATCTTTTTTTGCGGAGTGTAAATTCATAAAAGCTCAAACCACAATTTGGATGTCAGGTAAGCAACTTGCCTGGGGTGTACTGGCATTGGCTGAGTTCATACTCTTCAGCATCAATTCTCCCTATTTCAGTGCCATGATAACAGTCTAAATCCAGGCACAAAACTTTTTTCACCATTGTGTTCGCAATTACAGATTCAGAAATCCCTTATGACATTTTATCTTGCCCTGGCTGAAATGCTTTTTTCCCATAATTAATTGCAGCAATCCATCTACAATGATAAACGTCTATAATCTGTACTACAGCCTTTTGAGAACATCTTTGAAGCAGTGAACAATGTGAATAAATTAAAGCCCTATTGGTAAAAAAATTGTACAGTAATTAAGCAAGGGATCACGATAGCATGTCCGGTATCACTGTAATTGCATATGTTACTATAAAATAGGTTTAATACAGAGTGTAATGAATCTGCCAATTACATTTCCCTGTATCATGTTACGACTAGCAATTTGTAAAGTAGCTCAGTAGTGTACCGTACGAATTTACACAGCTCACTCCTTGAGGTAATAGAGCGACAACTGCTGACAGTGCATCAGCAGCGTGCTGCAAAGCACCATGGTCCTCAGAGAGCCATCAAGCAGAACATTATAATTAATAAATCATGGGAGTGCAAGGCAGGCTTCTTCTCCATTAGCCCTTTGGTAATTAATTCCTGAGGTCCAACAGCCGCTATGCTAACCATAGAGATGTTGTCGCCTCCCCTCCAACAGCATCCCAGTTCAGCACCTCGAGGAACTGCATAGACAGCTGGAGGAGACACTGAATATTATGACAAGATGCTAGTGTCTTCCCTCATTGTCCACAGAGCAAGTGATGGGCCCGCCTATATTGCTTTACCGAGGAGTTCCGGATGTGGATTCCCAGACTGCATAAACTTTGGTGATGTTAGATATTAAATATAGCCAGTTTGCTTCATAGGTTTTCAGAAAGTTACAAATATGTACAAAAGAACTATTGAGTTCATTTCAGAACAATAGCTTTCATTTTAGGGTATCTTTATATGTATCTGGTGAACTTTTCTGACATTACAGCCTATTTGTTCAGATTCCCTATTTAAGGATGCAAACATATTGTAGATGGGACATAGCCACAATATGTGTAATAGTAGTCAAAATAGTAAAATACTTGGGCTATTATTACTACAATACAATGATTACACAAAGTGTGTGTCTGTAAACCGTGGTGTTTTGCAGACTGTATTGTTAATTATTTTACAACCCTATTTCCAAAAAGGTTGGAACACTATAAAATGGAAATACAAACAGAATGCAAAGATGTGCAAATGATTTAATCCCTACATTCAATATAAAAAAATATTAGGACAACATATCTAAGGTTGAATCAGGATTTTTTTATTGATCCTCGAAAAATTTATATTTTATATTTATATATTTATAAAGCTCTTTTTACAACAGCAGTTGTCACAAAATGCTTATACAAAACACCCAGCCTGAAACTCCAAATAGCAAAAAAACACAGATTTGAATTTCAATGGCTAGGAAAAACTCCCTAAGAAGGCCAACATTTTGGAAAAAACCTAAACAGAAACCAGGCTCAGGTGACCAGTCCTCTTCTGGCTGTGACAGGTGAACATTTTAAGAGTACAAGTTGTAATGATTAATAAATGCATGTGAGTCCAGAGTATATTAAACCTAGTACAGAAGCATGCAGTGGGGCCCCCAGAAATGTTCCACTGGGGTGGCCAGATGTGGTCACTGAAAATCTTGAGGTGGCACACCAAAACCAAAAACCATAACTACATTTCAGGAATTCTATTACACTGTTGAATTATATAGGCTAGTTGAAAACAATAACAGTATGAAGGTAAAGGAATTGCATAATGAAGCTCTGCAAAAAATTATGAGACCACTACACCTTTATCTTTGCTTTCCAAAAATGTGGATAGGAAGTTTTTGAGTGAGGAAGATATACATGCATTACAAACATATATACAGTGGGGAGAACATGTATTTGGTACACTGCTGATTTTGCAGGTTTTCCTACTTACAAAGCATGTAGAGGTCTGTAATTTTTATCATAAGCACACTTCAACTGTGAGAGATGGAATTTAAAAAAAAAAATCCAGAAAATCAGATTTGATGATTTTTAAATAATTAATTAGCATTTTATTGCATGACATAAGTATTTGATACGTCAGAAAAGCAGAACTTAATATTTGGTACAGAAACCTTTGTTTGCAATTACAGAGATGTGTCCTGTAGTTCTTGACCACACACTGCAGCAGGGATTTTGGTCCACTCCTCCATACAGACCTTCTCCAGATCCTTCAGGTTTCAGGGCTATTGCTGGGCATTATGGACTTCTAGCTCCCTCCAAAGATTTTCTTTTGGTTTCAAGTATGGAGACTGGCTAGGCCACTCCAGGACCTTGAGATGCTTCTTACGGAGCCACTCCGTAGTTGCCCTGGCTGTGTGTTTCAGGTTGTTGTCATGTTGGAAGACCCAGCCACGACCCATCTTCAATGCTCTTACTGAGGGAAGGATGTTATTGGCCAAGATTTCACGATACATGGCTCCATCCATCCTCCCGTAAATACGGTGCAGTCGTCTTGTCCCCTTTGCAGAAAAGCATTCCCTAAGAACAATGTTTCCACCTCCATGCTTCACGGTTGGGATGGTGTTCTTGGGGTTGTACTCATCCTTCTTCTGCCTCCAAACACGGCGAGTGGAGTTTAGACCAAAAAGCTACATTTTTGTCTTATCAGACCACATTACCTTCTCCCATTCCTCCTCTGGATCATCCAGATTGTCATTGGCAAACTTCAGATGGGCCTGGACATGTGCTTGTTTGAGCAGGGGGACATTGCGTGCGCTGCAGGATTTTAATCTATGACAGCGTAATGTGTTACTAATGGTTTTCTTTGAGACTGTGGTCCCAGCTCTCTTAAGGTCATTGGCCAGGTCCTGCCGTGTAGTTCTGGGCTGATCCCTCACCTTCCTCATGATCATTGTTGCCCCACGAGGTGAGATCTTGCATGGGAGATTGACCATAATCTGGAACTTCTTCCATTATCTAATAATTGCGCCGACAGTTGTTGCCTTCTCAACAAGCTGCTTGCCTATTGTCTTAGAGCCCATCCCAGCCTTGTGCAGGTCTACAATTTTATCCCTTACACAGCTCTCTGGTCTTAGCCATTGTTGAGAGGTTGGAGTCTGTTTGATTGAGTGTGTGGACAGGTGTCTTTTAAACAGCTAACGAGTTCAAACAGTTGCAGTTAATACAGGTAATGAGTGGAGAACAGAAGGCCTTCTTAAAAAAACATGTCTGTGAGAGCAGGAATTCTTACTGGTTGGTAGGTGATCAAATACTTGTCATACAATAAAATTTAAATGCTAATGTATTATTTAAAAATCATACAATGTGATTTTCAGGATTTTTATTATAGATTCCGTCTCTCACATTTGAAGTTTACCTATGGTAAATATTAAAGTCCTTTACATGCTTGGTAAGCAGGAAACCTGCGTATGTATATGTGTGTGTGTGTGTGTGTATATATATATATATTAGTTTTCCGCAATTTTTTAAAACAGTGAACCTAAAATATATAGAAACGTTAGCCATCTAGTTGTTTCTTTAGACATGTATTTTTGCCTAGTCAAAGTTAGCTTAGTTCTTGATGCTACAGCTGTCTAGTGTAACACAATATCAAACTAATTAACCTGTAAGCACAAATCTTTTTGCCTGTAGATATTGCTACCTCCATGTCCAACTTTTCGTTTTTCATTGCAAACTAATGTTAGCTTAGAAGCACGGGGAGCTATATAGGCTAGTTAGCTAATAAAATAGAAAGCTAAATAACTTCTATATACTGTAATAATATGAATAAATCAATTTACCTGTCCGGAAGAAAAAGCGATAAATCACAGTCAAACTTCATCTATTTCATATCATTAGTTATTCCACCCTGGAAATGCATCTGAAACTATGTTTATTATTGTTTTCACCCAAGCTTAATTCTAAATCTTACCTAATACACTTAAATGATTAGTACCCCATGCAACAAATCAGAAGCATATTATGCATACAATGAAACATATTCTGTATATGCGACGCGAGTGGGGGCCAGTGGAGGGCCGCAATTGAAAGGCGACACCAGTGTTAGCATGATAGGGTCTTTAGTAGACACTTGAAAGTTTGCACCGAGTCTGCACATTGAACCTTAGTTGGCAGATCATTCCACAGTAATGGAGCTCTATGAGATTAAAAGATCCAGAGAATCCAGAGAAATCTCGGTACGCAAGAGACAATGCCGAAAACCAACATTGGATGGCCATGATTTTCCAGCCCTCATGCGGTACTGCAAGATAAACAAACATGACTCTGTAGTGGAAATCATTGCTTGAGCTGAGCAACACATCCGAAAACCATTGTCGGTCTACTGCATGCTGCTGCATCCATAAATGTGAGTTCAAACTCTTGCAAAGAATGCAAAGAAGAAACCAGATATAAACACTACTTGATCATATCCATGTAAGAACAACCCTGTTTCCCAAAGTTTGGGACAATGCGCAAAATGCGAATAAAATGTTCAGCCTTTTCCTTAAACATTTTTAGTATGTCATTCAAGTATGCACATTACCTAGTCAATACTTAAGTTATCAGCTTGTTTACCTGACCAACATTAGCTGAACAGTTATTTTAGTATGTTGTTAAAACAAAAACGACACAACTTATAACTAATTTCATTTGTTCCAAAACAAGGTTTGCTATTTGGAGTTAGTCACATTACTACTCGATGGGCCTGTGTGGAATGAACATTTAAAACAGTAATCCCAAATAAGACAACGTGAACAAACCATATCTCATAACTGCAAAACAAATTAACAGCAGATTGCTGTGGCTCACAGTAACTTAAATACATACAAATTCTGGGGTTAGAGCGACATTCCACATTTTGCAGGATGCTTTAGGAATGTTGGTCAGACTCCAACATATTTCCCCAGCATCTGAGATAAATTCTGCTGAACCACATCTCCCAAAACACTTAAGGCACTGCTCATTTCGTAAGTGTGAAATTGAGATTCAGCAATTCTTCATTTATTGGCTGGCACCCCTCTCTTGTAAAATCCACTGCTGTGAAGTAGAAAGACTTTTAGTTTATCAATGCAGAGGAATATCGTTTGATAATCAACTACGTTTATTATGGACTACATCTTAAAATCAAATGATCTCAATCTCTAATATCAGATTCAAGCAGATTATCTACTCACACCGAACAACCCGGCATGACCGATTAGGCATAGAGGGGATTAACAATAAAAGCATATGTATCTGTATGCAAATTACGCACTCCTCCCTCAAGGTAAAGCAAAAAAAAAACAGAGCAGTTAATGTACTTGCGGAGATAGAGGATGGAACACGTCCCCCGAAACATGTCGACGTGGTCATTGTATAGAGGGTATAAAGCTTCAAGTTCCTGAAACGGTCCAAACGCACCAACAATAGACTGAAGAAGACCAGGACTGACCCGTCACTGAAGAATATTTGGCATGCCTCAGGAGCCTCAATAAGCACAACTGATGCTGCATCAGAGGGTATACTCTCAGACTGCATTGACAACTCCTACTGCAATTGCACCACCCTCAGCATCTAAACCAGGAGAAAATCTATCACCCTAGGACATCAAACTGTTAAACTAACTGCCTATCTGCCCTACACCCTCAACTGCACCTTGGTGCCCTTTTGTCCACTCTTGCACACACCCTAACTCATACTCCAGCTCACATACCCACACTCATCATGCACTGACTC
>JACXGJ010007086.1:0-31756 GCA_016801105.1 Esox niger | reverse complement strand
ACAATCAGAAAAGAAAGCATGGCAACAAAGAAAAAATTGAACTGACCCCTATTTAAAAGTCTGCTTACCCTTAATATGTAATACCGTGTATTGCCCCGTTTAGCAGCATGCAGTCTTTTGTAATAGTAAATAGGCCACAAATATTTGCAGGTGGTATAGCTGCCCATCTGTCTTTGCAAAATGCCTCCAGGTCATGCAAAGTCTTTGGTCGTCTTGCATGAACTGCATGTTTGAAATCTCCCCAGAGTGACTCAATGATATTAAGGTCAGGAGACTGTGATGGACACTCAAAAAACGTATACGTTTTCTGCTGTAACCACTGGAGGGTCAAGCTTTTTTGTGGCATTAGTCCTGTAAAGGCTTCTTTCTGGCAACTTGACCAGATCATTTTTGTTCAATTATCGTTTTATTTTGCTCCTTGAAACAACCACACTGTCTTTTTCCAGAGAAGCCTGTATGTCTCCTGAAGTTACCTGTGGGGTTTTCTTTGTATTCCTAACAATTCTTCTGGCAGTTTTGGCTGAAATCTTTCTTGGTCAACCTGAGCTTGGCTTGGTATCAAGAGATCCCTGAATTTTCCACTTCTTAATAAGTGATTGAAAAGTACTGTCTGGCATTTGCAAGGCTTTGGATGTCTTTTTTTAATGCTTTTCCATTTTTATAAAGTTGTATTAACTTGTTACACATGTCTTTTGACAGTTCTTTTCTGCTCCCCATGGATCAGTATCTAGCCCACTCAGTACATCCATGTGAGAGCTAACAAACCCATTGAGTTTTTATAAACAGACACAAATTGCAACTGAAAAAGCCACAGGTGTGGGAAATTCATCTTTAATTGCCATTTTCACTAATTTTCGTGTCACTTTATGTGTCTGTAAAAAGGCCAAACATTCAAGGGTACATAAACTTTTGATTAGGGCCATTTAGGTGATTTCTGTTATCATTTAAAAAGGAGCCAATCATCTATGTAATAATGAATGGCTTCATAGGATCACTATCCTTAAATAAAATGCAAAGATTTCACCATTTCTGCCAGGGTATGCAAACTTATGAGCACAACGGTACTATTGATGTCACAACTGTATCACATTTCTTCATCACTCTCTTTTCCAGCAGTTGACCACCACAATCCTGTGCGGAATGTATCGAAACATGCCAGCATAAATTCAAATGCTATGGCAATGATTATGCAAACGAAGATACGTCTATCTACGGTTTTATTCTTTCTCTCGGAATGTAAATAAGCACTAAGAGCTTTGTTCCGTATTCTGTTTATACATGGAGTTGAACCAGACTTCTTAAGCCACCGCTAATTCCACTCTAAATCACAATGAGCAAGATATGCTCTTTATACCTCAGTAGCTGCGGAGACAGTCTGTCAGAAAAGTTTACCCTATAACTTTGAGAAGGTAGTGAGTGACAATTAAAATTTTCACAGGTCTTGATTATATAGCTAAAACTAAAGTAGAGTAGAAACTGTATAAATAAAATGTTGTGAAAATATCTCCAAGAAAATAACACAGAATGAACCAGTTACTGAACCAGTTATTGAACATCCACAGATAACATTTTGAGTGGCTAATTCCCTGGGCCGGCATCTCCCCATCTGGGATTGAAATGATTTGAGTTTTGTTAACCTATTACAACAGGTAGTCTGGTTACAGAGGAGCAGTATAACGGCCTGGCTCAATGTTAATGTGTTTATGCCTCCTAAGGGATGCTTATGTTGATATTTTAACACTGGAGTCCTCAGCCCTCAGACACCTTGATTTGCATTGGTGTCCAATTTTGATTTGTATAGCTCTCTAGACTAAGGCATTGTACAGGAATCAAAACCCAGGTCAGTAAATGTAAAATTAATGTATTTAAATATAGACCTCTTAAACCAAACCTTTCATTCAGAAAATGCATGACTTCCTGAAGGAATGTTTTGCTGTTATTAAAACTTTCCACCATAAAGAGATCTAGCTTGATTGTGGGGAGTCTAACTACAGCCAAAACCTCCCTTTGCCCCTCTCTCTCACTCTTGCTCCCTCTCTTCTCTCCTTTCTCTCTGGTGTCTGTTCCAGGACCATTTCCTCTAAACGGAGGCAGCCGTTTCCTTGAGGTTTGGGTTGAATTGCCCAATTGGTGCTTTTTTTCTCTTTTGCCCTCTGATTCACATTCAAAACACAACACAATCTTAGCACACAGCCCGATGGTATCATGACCACTTGGCTTTTGACAGTTTTACAAATGTTTATGTGACCTTTCCACTGTACCCTGACGGGAGTCACTCTCATTAGAAACCTCAGCGATTCAGATGGGTTGTTGAAGTGTTTCAGTTTGGCTCTCTGGCGCCGTCACAGCTTCGTGCTCTGCTCACTCTGCCTGATAGAGGGAGGCTGCAGAGCCAGGATTACCGCAGGCAGTGTGAATAGGCGGCAGCCAGGCCAGATCCTTGCTCAGATTGCAGTAGGCCCTCTGAAACATGCACGCACACACGCACACGTGCACACACACATACAGTAGCTGTATTCCCGCACACACAAACGATTTTTAAAACACGCAAACTGACACGCACATCCTTCACTTTCCCTCTCCGTATCTGCCTCTAGGACAATTGTCTGAAATCCAAGCCAAATCAATTACCTCCCCATGGCACCTCCCATAATTACAAAGCAATAAATAAGCCTGGTGCTTGAGAAACTGTCAGGGGTTATGGGGCCCCCTGTCCATGGTCAACTTGAGATGATGGGAGTCCTCTTCACTGACTGCCTCCCTTTCCTCTCGCGCTTACTGCTTTTCCATCCCCCTTTCCAACCTCTTCCTTATCTCTCCTTTAGAACCGCTCATTCTCTCTCTCCTTCTCTCAGTTGCTCCCTCCCTCTCTCTCATGGTAACTGTAGCTGTGGGTCCCCTGATCCCCCTGTCGTGCGCAGGGGCTCCTGTTTCTTTGGGATATGTTGTCCGTGACCTTGGGTCTTGCTCCAGGTTATGTGATCCAGTGTGTAGCAGGCTCCAGGCTTCCCTCCTACCCCATGGCATACCCAGGGAACCAGGCTTTCATCCATCTTCCCACACTCACATCAACCTCTCTGAGATATTGAAGTCTGGGCTAGTCGACCCACCTGTCTGGAAAAACACTGGTGAGAGGATGAGTGTGTTCTTAATATGTAATTGGAAGATGTGTTAGTCTCTCTGTCCCGCCGTCTCTTTCTCGTCCTCTCTGTCCCCTTTCCTCTATCTTTGTCTCTGTCCCTATGTCTCTATCTGTCTCTCTGTCCCGCTTCCTCTATCTTTGTCTGTGTCCCTATATCCCTATCCGTTTCTCTATCTTCCTCCCTGTCCCTCCTCCTCTATCTCTGTCTATGTCCCTATATCTCTGTTTCTCTATGCCTCTATTTCTCTATTTGTATCATTGTCTCTCTTTCTCTCTGCTCCTCCGTCTCTTTCCGTCTCACCTTACGTAGCTCCAGACTTCAAGTTGATTTCTTAACTGGGGCTGTTGCCATCTCTCCAAGTATGTTGAAATTCAGCTAAAACTATTGACATTTTAGACTTTTGGTGAACATAGCGTGGCTTCTGCATTACCTGTGCCATTAACAATTCTTGGAATTCACCACACTTTCAAACTCTCACATTTTCTCTTTCCTCACAGCCATCTAGTCTTTTAAAACAAGCTCTCTACTTGGAAATATACAATATCACCTTCAGGTGCGTGATACGTATAAGGTTTGTGCGCGAGTGACCTCAAAGGCGAAGTGTGGGAACGTAAGCTTGATTGGAATATGTGGGCACATCCATTACTTTACACCTGGCCGGGTCGTGATTGATAGTACAGTGTTGTTTTAGTCTTGACCCCACTGCCTTTGTCCACACACACAGGCCTTATCAGTCTGCCCTCTGTGTGTAGACAAGCATGCAAATATTTCCAGGGATAAGCAGATAGGGACACACACATCCATACTGTATTGTGTGCGTTCTTGGTCCGGGGTCCGAAGGCTGACACTTAATCGTTAATCAGTGATAAAAGGTGAAGTCGATTGGTTAGCCCAGGTAGGACTGCATTGAATGGGGCGTCGTACTTCAAACCTAAACAGTGCCTCTGATAATGCTGATGTTGATATCCACTATCGCACTTAGGTTGCTGTTTTGCAGGCCTTTAGGACGGTTGACGGCGGCCAGTGTCTGACAGGATGGCTGTGACTGTCTCACAACATTTCTTTCTACCTATTAGTGGTCAGTCATCTCCTGTGGAGGTATAAGGAATTATAACATTCTGTTGGCGCCTGAGGTAATGTAAGTCAAAGTATGTATATCTTTAATTCTGACACATCCCACAGATATCTGACGTTCTGACTTACATAATGCAGGTATCTTTAATTCTAACACACATCCTAGAGGCATCTTTTGTTCTGACATATATCCTATCGACAACTTCTGACATACATCCTACAAACCTCTTTAGTCGCACTTGAAGCTATTCCTCAACCTCCCTATGTGTTTCACCAGGGGATGTTTGTTTTCCGCCTCCTACGGAATTCCTCTGTAGATTTATAGTTTGGAGTAACATGAGACTCAAGCCTGTTGACACAGCCATAGCTGCATCTTCCCCAAGCATCAAGCCAGGATGCCAACCAGACACCAAGAGAGCCAGCCAGCCATGGAGCAGCCAGCCAGTCACAGACCAGCCGTCCAGCTAGCCTGCAAATAAGCAGCCATCCAGCCACAGACCAGCCAGCCATCCAGCCAGTGAGAGAGCCACACATCTAACCAGCCACAGACCAACCAGCCACAGAGTAGTCAGCCATAAAACAAATTCAGCCAGCCAGCTAGCCAGTCAGCCAGCAAGCAGTGATGCCCTCTGCCCCAAATGACACATCTCCCCACCACCCCGCCGTCCTGGTGATTGACGCCTCTCATTACAGTGGAGTTATTTAACGTGATCCTGCCCATCCTGTCCACCTCAAGCTGTGTCTGAGGTCACTAAGACCATAAACAATGAGACTCAGACCCAGGCCGACACACACGCAAACCTTTATCCATTGAGAGTTGGATGTCATGTAACCTAGCAAGTCAGAAAGGTTTGAACTGACCTGAAGCCTGACGCACGAGATATATACTGGATGGTACATTTCTATTTTCAGTGTAGTAAACCCCAGATTATTTTGACCGGGTCCCTTGAACACTGTTAGCAATGCTGAGCTGTAAAATTGATTAGATTCAGATTAGATTCAACTTTATTGGCACTGAACAAGTACAAGTACAGTACAACAACATGCAGTTAATGTCTAACCAGAAGTGTAAATAGAGGAAGTGAAGAAAATGAACAAGTACTAAGTAAATAGTATGTATATACAAGGGGAAAGTGTAGATGTGCACTTCATGCAAATGTATTACATATGGCAATTCTAAATGTGCAACAGAAGAAAATAGAGCATTAAGTATAATGTATGTACAAGTGGGATAAATAGTACAAGTGGCAATCCTCAAGGTTATTCTGAATTTGCAATTGAGGCTAATTGAAGGAGTAAAGTAGAATGTGTAACTGAAATGCAGGAATATCAGCAATGACACATAACCTGTAAACAACTGAAAGCTTCCTGATCAGACTTTGTAAGGCAGTGACAGAGTCCAGTAGTACAAAGGGTGGGGTTAGTGATTGGTCACAGAGCTCAGCAGGGTTACAGCAGATGGAAAGAATCTGTTCCTGAGCTGGTGCAGGAATGAAGAGACCTGTACCACATGCTGATGTTTGGAGGGCAGTTTGTGATATGGATATGAAGGGTCTCTGATGATACTGTGCACCCTGCGCAGGAACCACTTGCGCTGGAGGTCTACGATGGCTGGCAACTGGGTACCCATGATGTGCTGGGTGGTTTTCACCACTGTTGCAGGGCCTTCCGGTCGCCTACGGAGCATCCACCAAACCACACTGTTGTGCAGTTTGTCAGAAAGCTCTCGATTGTGCAGCGGTTAAAGGTCACAAGGATCTTGGAAGACAAGTGGGTTTTCTTCACCCCCTTCAATAAGTACAGGCGCCGCCGTGCCTTTTTGACCAGGGCTGAGGTGTTGAGGGACCAGGAGAAGTCCCCAGAGATGTTGTCACTCAAGAATTTGAAGCTGGACACATGCTCCACCTCAGTGACATCGATGAGAACTGGGGTGGGGCTGCAGCCTTTAGATTTCCTGTAATCCACAATGAGCTCCTTGGTTTTCTTTGCATTGAGGGACATGTTGTTATCAGCGCACCCTGTCGCCAGGCACTTGACCTCCTCCCTGTAGGCTGACTCGTCGCTGTCACTGGTCATTTGTGAACTTGACAGTGGTGTTGGAGCTGTACACAGGGAGTGCTTGAAGGGGTTGAGCATGCAGCCTTGTGGAACACCAGTGTTCAGTGTCAGGGTGGAGGAAATGAAGTTGTCTAACCTGACAGACTGGGGTCCAGTTACAGAGAGAAGGGCTGATCCCGAGGTCATGGAGTTTGTTGACCAGCCTAGAGGGGATGACCGTGTTGAATGCTGAGCTAATGTCTGTGAGTAGCATTCTCACATAGGTGTTGGTTTTGTCCAGGTGGGTCAGGGCAGAGTGTAAATCTGTGGACCTGTTCGACGGGTAGGCAAACTGATAGGGATCCTGTGTTGGGGGATTCAGGACATAAGGTAGGCCAGAACTAATCTTTTGAAGCACGTCATGACCATGGGGTGTGACAGGTCGAGAGGTTAATGACACATTTTTTAAAATTTCTATTTATATTCACTATATTCATTCTCAAATTCTCAAATTGTTATTATATGTACATCAAGTGTTTTGATAACAACCCCTGACAGGGCCCCACAGTAGAGCTTGTCATTACCATCACAAGTTAGAATTTTAAACGCATTTCAAACGCAGCATACGTTTGAAATGCTCAGGGCTCTCATAGAGGGCAGGTGGAATCTGTTCAGCTCTGTCTGGGATGGGTGGGAGGCATTTTGGACAGACTTGCCATACCTCAACGCATTCTAGCGACTCATTGTGGTAAGTCAGGCCCTTGTAAGCTCAAGTGTGGTTCAGCCTCCCCCTAAGCAAATAAATTGTGATGAAAGGTTCCGAGTTGCGCAAATAAGGAGCAGAATGGCCTGGCAAGATGTGCAGATTTACTCCTCTGAGACCGAGTTGCTTCGGTGAGGTCTGGTCATATCATGAAATTTGTACGGGAGGAAAAAGTGAGGTAAAATCCAATGACTTTCTTGCTGTGGTTTTAATCACAGCCTCGGCGATTTGGAGGTCACACAAGGTAAACAACAGGGTTAATAATGTCATGGCCCACGGTGCCTGTGTGATGACTGGTGTGGGGAGGCTATGAGTGCGATCTGCCTCAGAATGATGGTTACACACTACAGCCTGAGTAGTCATGCAGCCACATGGGAAGCAGGAACACTGTCAGCAGATATCAACTACTAAGTCAACACCCCCTGCCTGCCCTGACGCCCAACATCCTCCTACCCCCTGCTCTGTCCTTCCGTTCCCCCACACCCCCTCAGCATGTCCCTGTCTGGCCAACGTGCCCCCGCTCCCTATGCCCTCTGCTCTGTCCGGAGCCCGAGTGGTGAGATCTATGGAATCGACGCACAGTCGTGACTAATAATTTACTGGTGCGTTTTAGTTATTGATTCAGGCCTGCTTTAACCTCCTGAGACCCTGTGTCCACATATGAGGACACATATTCTGTCAGATATTTTTTGTGTTGCAATAATATATAGATATTATAATACATGGAGTCCAGAGTTTAGCGTTTGTTTTCATGCCACCAGACATAATCCAAAACAGACAGGAAAGTCCACAACAGGTGAAGAACAACAAGTTAGAAGTGGAATGGATTAATCAAAGTCCAGACCTAAATGGTGTCGAGGTGTTTCAGCAGGACCTAATGCAGTTCTGCAGAGTGGGTCAAAAGACCACACTGGCATTGTGAGAGACTGGTGAATGACCAGGAAGCTTTTGGTTGCAGCCATTGCTACTGAAGGTGGCATAAAGCCTGTTTTAGTCTGAAAGGATGATCACTTTTTGTTGCATAAGTTCAATAAAAAATAGGTATCAAAATGTTATGTTGTTTGTTAACTCAGGTCCCCTTTCATCTAACAGATTTTGCCTAAAGATATGAAAAAGTTTCACTTACAAAAATATGCATTATTTAAAAGAAATTCAACATGTTTGCAAATCATTTTTCTTGACAGTCTCTTTCAGATTTTTTTATCCCAATGAAACACACACACACACACACACACAAACGTCACTCATCAAGGCATCCTGAGCATGCAGAGATATGTGGAGGTGAGATAGATCAGCTCCAGACTGATCTCTGGCTCTCTTATCTTCCTGTCCCCGGCCGGAGCAGATTGCCTTCAACCTCAGACTCATACACTCCCACCCTAGACAGGCCGCTATCAGGCCCTGCAGAGAGAACCCAGGCCTGGGTGGAACACAGCCGTGTGGCTCCCTGTCTGCTCCTCTGACTAACTGGCAGGCCATGATTTGTTCCACATGAGAGATAAGCCAGCCGTGTGCTGAGGCTGAACGTGCCACTTAAAAGACCCTGGGTCTCTGTGATCACTTGTGCCCCCCCACCCCTTAACCTCTGACCTACCTCTCTTTCTCTTGTCTGTCTCATTTTCTCTTTCCCTTTCTCTATTTTCAGCTGCTGTCTGCGTTTGTTCCTGTGCCTACGGTGAATTCATCTGTCCCTCTTTCTAAAATACTGACATATGGACATTAAGAGTGACATCATTTATATTTTAAATTATATTTTATTTCATATAAAAACAAAACAAAAAACAAATAAATTAGATATTTCTAAAATAATTATCTTGAGGAAAACTGTTTAAGAACATTGTGATTGTTACAGTTGAATTGGAAGTACATACATGGAATGTCATGCAGTTGACCCTGATGTGGAATATTTTTCAGAGGGAATATTATTCAGATCCAATTCTTGATGTTGAAGTGTTGTTCTGGTGATAATGCTTTGGTTTTCAGTCAGAGGGCATACATTGGTATTGCTCTGGTATAGCTGCCTTTTAGGAAAAACATTTTAGTCACTTGAGACAAAATGCAAAAAAAAGATTCTACAAATGATTACAAGCTAAATCAATCTCATAGCTAGACAGTAGGGAAATGAATGTAGACCAAAAAGTTGTCATTGTCACTGCTCGGCTACAAATACGGACATAATCCTTTGCTTTCAACCCTTAACATCACAATCTTTATAATGAAAATACATTTAAGTTATCTGTGTGCCTAACAGCTCAAGGCGGTTTGGCTGTGACGCGTCGTTGAAACAAAGGGCTTGTCTGTAAGATTCCAGGTGAACCCTTTGCATTCCCTAGTTCCCTCCAACGGTAACAGCACATCAGAATTAGCATGTGTATATTAAAAGACTGTAGCAGGATAAAGATGGGCATCAGTGGGAGCCAGGCATTAACATAATAATAAGGGACTCTTCATTTGCACACAGACCCAGGCAGAGGGCCCACCCGACCCTGTCTGTCCCCACAGGCACACCCATCAGGACTGCCAAAAAAACTATTGTCCAGGCCGGGCCTCCGCCTGTACCCCTGCAACACACTAGGCCCGGTTAAAGGGTTACCGGGGGGGAAACAAAAGAGGAGGATTCTCCCATTTGAAATCAATCACACTGGGCCTTTCACATTCACACATTCAGGTCCAGTCCTTTCTATTCATACAACACTGACAGTAGAAGCTGGTCCGCACCCCCATCCTGTATTAAACTGTATTCTTCTCTTTCAGGGCCTAGACCCTGAGACCATACTGTTCCTACAGTTAGTTTATGTATACAACAATTGAAAGCACAAGGGATTGGGAGTCCTAAGGGCCTTGACCGACCGGTCTCAATGCCATACAAATGCCAGAGCAGCGTGCAAACAGAGGGCTGAGGGTGTTTGATTAAATGGAATCAGAATCACAAGGACATTTTGGCCGTTAAAACCCTCGAATACGTTATTTCTTTCTTTATACCGCAGTTGAACACCTTCATTTTTGTATCATTTAGAATAATTTATAAAAGGTAATTGTCTTTTTGTGATATGTACATAAAATATTTTTATATATTCACAGGAAATCAAAAATGGAGGCACTTTGATGCCTCACTAGCAACTTTTTAACACAAGAGATCCTGAGATTTCAGACAATTTTAAATAGCAAAATGTAAAATAATCTTATATATATAGAGAGATTTATATTTAACAATCGGTTTCTCTGTTTTTTCATAGCAAAATAAATTGTTTTTGTTAAAATGTCTTTCTGGTATAAAACCCAGTTTGGATACTGTTCGGATGTTAGCTCAGATGAGTTTGAGGACAAGGCCATTGTCCATTCTCACTGTATAGACCCGGATAAAAAAGAGCACTTTTACGGTAAAAAACCCAAAACCAGAAAAGAAAAAGAAGAGGCAGTCTTTAGATGACCAGGGTTCAATAGTGCCATGGTTTGAGATAATGTCTTTAGGCACAGTGCCGGAGTAGACAGTCCAAGTACCGCTTTTCATGCATTTCTCTCCATAATTCTTCTCCTTGGAGCCAGATGACACCCGCTGGAGCTGGTTTACCGTAGTGCCGTTTTCAGCTCTATCCGAGAATGCACATCATGGTAACCCTGAAGACAGGGGTCGGTAGACAGGGCATCGTGGGTAAAGACAGAGTCATTGTCCGACGAGCAAGAGCTGGAGGTGTCCTCGCATGACGGGGAGTACTGTTCAAAGGGTGTCGACAAGTCCAGGTACTGAGAAAAGGACGAAGCAGAGAAACAAAAATGTTTGGCCTTTTGACATGTATTGTGTGATGGCTGATATTTCAAACACAAGGCATTCTAGTAGAGACTGTGTGCAGTGTACAAACCCAGATAGATGTGCTTTTCTGAACTACAGGGTTTCTTAAAGTAATCAACTAAACTACAGCTGCATCAGTCTATTGCAGAAGGACATCTGCCTGGCTCTGTCTGTCTGTGTGTATGTGTGTGTGTGTGTGTGTGTGTGTGTGTGTGTGAGTGAGTGCGTCTGTAAGCTAACGGGTGTCACCTACCTCATCAGAAATAGACAGCAGCACTCTGTCCAGCTCTTCCACCAGCTGTTTAAAGGTAGGTCGTTGTGTGGGCACAGCATGCCAGCATTCCCTCATCTTCATGTAGCTGGATACACACAAACAGACACACAAACAGACACACAGATAGACAGGATGAGTTTCTGCCAGGGCTTTCACACACATTCCCAATTAGCTCAAAGTAACTGAAATACCAAATCTACACTCTGACAGTAAACGTCCGCTCACTGCCTCTGTGTTTCACCACATAGTAATTGAATGCCAGGTCAGGTAGGGAGCGGGCTTTGGCGTTCTGATTGGTCGCTTCAGGAAAGACTCGCTACTCACAGCTCATGTGTGCAGTTGGAAGGTTTGTCCATGCGATGGCCCTCCTTCAGGAGCTTGAAAAGCTCTTCCACGGGGATGCCAGGATACGGCGAGCCACCCAGCGTGAAGATCTCCCACATCAGCACCCCAAACGACCACACGTCACTCTGGTGCGTGTAGACTCTGTCGAACAAGGCCTCCGGCGCCATCCACTTCACCGGCAGACGGCCCTGCAAAACACACCAGGAACATCCGTGAGTCAGCAGGTTGCCGGGACAACAGAGCCACGGCGTCTTTTCGTTCTGCCTTCCTCATTGCCCTTTCTAAGGATATTCCATTGACATACAACATCTGCCCTGAGCATCACGCTGCCGGGCGGTTTTAGGAGAGGGACACAGCCAGTCAAGGAGATGGGAGGATTAGACAGGACGACTCACGTTGGTTGTTTTCTTGTAGTAGTCGATCTGGTGAACTCCCCTCGCTAGGCCGAAATCGGCGATTTTCATCACGTTGTCTTCCGTGACGAGGACATTTCTGGCTGCGAGGTCTCTGTGAATGCACTGTAGAGAGAGCATGGGGAGACAACGGACCGGTCAGGATACTGAGATATATGCCATTTTCAGCTTGGCATTACATGTTTATGAACCCTACATTTATTATCCTGCATTTAGAGTTTTGCAATTACATGACCATGCCAACAATGCGGTTCACTGTTTTTGCAGTTGTTATGTAAAACCAGATAGGATCGACATATAAATTATTAGCTTTCTGTTTCTAAAATTAAAAGATATGGTCTTAAGTCAACGCGAAGCATCCAATTTTAACTAAACACACCAAATTAAATGAACTTTATATAGATCCAGAGGTTTAGTCGAAAGTCAACTCCTTAAAAAACAACTGTTTGCCGGATTTGAGTGGATGTCATTACGTTTATTTTGGTTTGCATTTGAAATAGACCTGGTATTTGGGGATTGGTGGAAATGAGAAGGCCCTGGTTTTGCGGAGGCTCTGTAATGGTGGGGTGCTTTTTGACTGCAGCTGTAGCAGGGCCACAGAGACAGAAACCCGATGCCAGGGCCCAGACACAGCTCTGCGGCTGTTTGCTAACAGATTTATGGCTGTGCTAAAAAGGACAAAGCCCACTGTGGCAGGCAAGACGAAGGGATGGAGGGAGGGAGGGATGTATGGCGGGGTAAACAGACTCAACCAGCACTCCACTGTGGAATGCCAGGATGGTGTGTCATACAAAGGGATGTGTTGATAGGAGAGAGCAAGCAAGTAAATGAAGAAGCTTGGCTGTATTTGGGGTAGGAGGAATGGGAGGTGGGAGGAGGTTGCCACTTGCTCTTACTTGTTTGCTTTACCGCTTCAGGCCAAAATCATTCAACTGACAGCCAGGTACAGGTTTGAACCCAAATCAAGTCCATATGGTTTCATCCATTAGCTTACCAAGTAATGCCAATGTATTGATAAGAAAGCCAATTGCATAACACTGATAGCAGTAGAGGATATAGGATATTCACACACATTTGGGACATGCTGAGAGATTCTTATGTCTTGACCACTACTGAGAAAGCGAGCAAAACTTTGCAAAGAGATGCAGTGGAGTGTCTCGTTCAACCGACCTGTGCGACAGTATACATTTTAAGAGCCAGGTTTTTCAAACAGTGGAAATGCACAAACATTTCCCTTACATTTATTCTGTTTCTACCTGAAACTGCAGGAACATCCTGTTAATTATTAAAAGTTAATAACAAGTGAAAGGTAGATTGTATTAGCAGATTGGTTCTTTTTTTATTGTAACATTGCTTGCTGATTACACACGGGTTAACAAACTCCTAGATTTGTTTAGGGGGGTATTGTTTTCCTGATAGGCAAACTAAACCAACACCTAACCCTAGCTGTAAGGTAGGACTTCGTAATAAATGAATACATATATAACAATTAAATATATATATATAATTGTTGTTAATGTGGGAACAAATCGTTTTTCTAATCAGATCATGTTTTATTACAAATCAATCCTGGGCCTAGAGACTATCGCAAATGTTTTCGTGTTCATAATTGTACTGTAAAACTAAACAAGTAGAGTGATTTCAAACAAAAACATCATCTGACTGGACCATCCCAGTGTTCAGTTTGCTTTATGGTGGACGGCATTGTCTATGCCTTGGTACCTGTAATTCAAATGTTACTCACACGGTATGTCACCAATGTTGTGTTCATTTATTAATTCCATTAAAACCCTGTGACGATAAAAGGCCAAAATATTTTCATATAAATCAAATGTTATCAAATCACAAGAACACAAAGGGACCAGGCTATGGAAAATAAATAAAAAAGAAAACTACCTGCAGTTGTTTTTATGAGTAAACTGATCAATTTCATGCACAGAATAATTGTGCACAGGTTTACAAAACATGAGTACAGAAAGTAATCAAGACACAATAATACACCCTTTTAATTGTTCACATGTGGTTGTCAGTTGTTATATTATTTCATTATGTGGACTGGTTGCATATTTCAGATGTGTAATATTCAGATGAAAATAAGTTGAAAATATTTTTTGGGCCTATTCTTAATGTTTGAATTTATATTTATGGTCAACATGAGAATGTCTCACTGCTAGGCACAGTAAATGTCAAAGCGAGCAAATGACGTCAATTCAAATGGTAATTTACATTTACTCAAATTATTTAAGTGGTAAATTGCGCCCAAGACCCAACCGATACTTCTGGTTTTGCATGAATGTCACAACACTGGAGAGGTGAAGGAGGCGGCCATGTTGGACTTAACTCATCTTGCTCAATGACAGACCTACACATTTTTCACCTCGCTGACTCAGGGGATTCAATTTCGCAACCTTACTGGTCGGATGCTCTGACTGCTTGGGAATACCACTAGAAAACATGCATGTGAAAAGGACCATGGTAGGGAACGCTGAACCAACTGCTGCCCAAAGCCCTTGGGACACATAGAGTACTCACCCTTTTGGAGGCCAAGTACTCCATGCCACGGGCCACCTGGTAGGCACAGGACAGCAAGTCTTTGAACGTCAGCTGCTCCTCGGGCACTTTGGTCACATCGAAGGTGTAGTCCATGCCGGGCGGCCGGCGGGCCCGGAGGTATTCCCGCAGGCTGCCTTTAGATGCATACTCCACCAGCACATACAGAGGACCTGTTGGAGGAGGGGAGGAGGTTAGGGATCTAGTACACCATCGCTCCAGGGCATGGGACCACCACTGATGACACCTCGCTGAGCAGAGCTGTGCCAGGGAAATGATTGGATGTGAACATGTGTCTCAAGCTCACCATCTTGTGTGCATACTCCCAAGAGGTTAATGATGTTCTTGTGCTTGTCCATCACCTTCATCAGTTCCATCTCTGATATGAGATCTGCCAGGTCTTTGTCTGTAGCATCATCTAGTGAACATCGGGGACACACATTTTGAGTCCTAGGATCATATCTTTAAACAGAGGCAATAAGTCATTGTCCAGTCTGTCCTATAATTAAGGTTCTTCATTAGTACCTTTGAGCATCTTAACAGCCACGGTGGAGACATTCTCCTGATGGTCCTTGTTGATCCCATAGGCTTCAGCTCTGACCACTTGACCAAAGCAACCCTCACCCAGGGGCTTCCCCAATATCAGACTGGAGACAGGAAGAAAAATGATGGTCAATAAAGTGGCAATACATTGAATTCAACACAATCCAAAGGCAATATTTAAGACGGAGCGGCTCAATGGCTGACGCAACTGCATTTAAAACACCAAAACCCCTAATCAGACCAATGCAGGACTTACTTCTCCCTGGGAAACTCCCAGTCGGGGTCATATGGGAGTTCAAACTCCATGACTCCAGCAAGCATGGGGGAGCAACTGGAAGACAGACGGGCCACCCTCATCAGAGAGGCACTGGACTTCCCTGAAGAGTTGGACTCCACTGAGTACTGCCTGCGGAGGGGGAACTTGGAGAGCTTCTGCACAGGAAGGACATCAAAGGGTTCTCTACTGGGGTTGACTTGCATCCGACACAGAACCACGATCACGATGGCCATGACAAGAGCCAGGAAGCCGGACGCGTAGATGATGATGTCAGTGTACCTGGTCTCCATGAGGTCCTCGTCAGCCGCGTCCTCTTCTGTTAGGGGAGGACGACGAGAAAACCGCAACAGGGTGGGTTAGATACGGACTCTCACAGGCACGGCAGACAGTGTGTTCTGATCTCGGTGTCGCCACGCAAGGCATCAACGTACCCGAGAGGACGGTTAGCCAGGCAGACTGGTAGGAGAAGCCGATGGAGTTTCCAGCCAGACAGGTGTACTCTCCTGCATCCTCCATTGTTACCTTGGTCAGGTAGAGGACTTCCACCTCCGACATGTTTAGGCTGCCTGTCTTCAGTATCTGAACGTAGGGAGTACCGTCGGGGCCATAGCGGCTGCCATTCCTCTCGATGTGCTTCAGCCACTGGATGTGGGGCTGGGCATCGCTGTAGACCTTACAGAAAAACTGGACATCGGTGCCTACCACCGCTGTAGTGTTGGCCGGCAGTCCTGCTTGCAAGATAGGCCGGTGCGGGGAGCGTTCTGAAGACAGACAGACGGTGGAGAGAGTGTTAAGACATCCGAATGACAAGAGGATTCCCTCTTTCCTGGGTGAAGAGTTCAAAGTTCAGCCAGGGACACAGCAAGGAGATTCCTCTGTGTAATGGAGCACAACAAAGACTCTAAGCTGTCAGAAGTGCTCGGGTAGGCCTGATATATTATGGCCATTGAAGTAAATACTAATCCGACTCCAAAAATAATGCCTTTTGAAACCAGAATATCTCCAGATCGGTCTTATTTGTGTATTAAATGGGGTGTTTCCGAGACCTGGAATGAAAGGCCATTGATAATGACCAGTCTTAATCTGACTGACTGGGTTTGGACCCGATAAGCAGACAGCATTTCTCACATCTAACGCCAGCCAGACTCAGTCATTCTGACTAATTGGTTTCATTAGCGACTTTCTTTTCTAGCCAGGCCTGCTTTGAAGTCGCTGCGTTGCTGTCCCCCGCCGTGCAAATGGAGACAGCAGTTGACCTCACGCCGGATGGCAGAGCCACCAAAACAAACTGGCCAGTCACAGGTCAGCGGGAAAAGTGGTCAGGACGCCTGGCCGTCCTCTCTCTCTTCTCCCCGGCACGGCTGACGCCAGCCTCCCCCCCGACATCCCCCGAAACACCTACACCTCCCCCTTTCTCTACAGGCTAAATATTGACTGCCTCTGTGTCTCTCTCTTTATATCTTAAATATCCCAGCGGACTTCTAAAGCCCCAGGGTGGTGCCGGGTGAGTAGTGGCGCCGCAGTGGGCCAAGCCTCCCTGGCGGCTCCGGATCTGTCCTCCCTCTGTTAGAGGTGTGCATTGGAGCCTCTGTGGTCCTCTCTGTATTTTTCTGTCTAGCGCGACGCCACTGAGAGAAAGCACCAGGATGTGATGCTAATGAGTCATGACGTGCTAACTATCATGGGCTGGCGGTGGCTTTGCGGGGAGACAGGCCTGTGTCTAGATGTCAGGAGAGGGGTGGTGGCTGCTGTATAGTACAGCTCTCACCCGGAGCCCCAACCAGCTTCGCAGGCTTTATAATGAGGTGAACCATACTGTCAGTCAAATGGGCACGGCCGCTGTTACAGGCAGAATTAGAGTATTGTAGAGGGAATTCATTTAGATCATTTCCCATCACTTCCCCTATTGGTTTGGGAATCTTTACTGTGTAAAGATCATTTTCTTTGGCTGCGGTGAGTGTGTTCTTACCCAGAACATCCAGAAGATAGCTGTGCGCAATGGAGCCATATCTGTTTTCCACCAGGCAGGTGTAGTTACCACGATCAGAAGGCACTACACTCTCCATCACCAGGCTCCAGTGCTGATGTCTCAACTGCAAACAGAGAGAACAAATACATTCCAAATGTCATGTTTTATCATTCTACTGGATACAGGTACAGTGGTTTGTCCTTTGGAAGTGTCAAAAAATAAAGTGCTAGTGTCAATAAAGTCAAAATGATACTTGCCTGTTTAGACTAAATATCAGGTACCAGGGTGTAAGCCAACGTATGTAGTGGTTATGTGTTAGTAATTAACACCACAATCATTGTTTTTCACCCTCTTCACGCTCCTTCTCTTCTGTTCTACCCCCACCCTAAACACTCTCCTGCTGTCTTCATGCTCCTTCTCTTCTGTTCTACCCCCACCCTAAACACTCTCCTGCTGTCTTCATGCTCCTTCTCTTTTGTTCTACCCCCACCCTAAACACTCCTTCTCTTCTGTTCTACCCCCACCCTAAACAGTCTCCTGCTGTCTTCACGCTCCTTCTCTTCTATTCTACCCCCACCCTAAACACTCTCCTGCTGTCTTCATGCTCCTTCTCTTCTGTTCTACCCCCACCCTAAACACTTCTTCTCTTCTGTTCTACCCCCACCCTAAACACTCCGTCTCTTCTGTTCTACCCACACCCTAAACACTCTCCTGCTGTCTTCATGCTCCTTCTTTTCTGTTCTACCCCCACCCTAAACACTCCTTCTCTTCTGTTCTACCCCCACCCTAAACACTCTCCTGCTGTCTTCACGCTCCTTCTCTTCTGTTCTACCCCCACCCTAAACACTCCTTCTCTTCTGTTCTACCCCCACCCTAAACACTCCTTCTCTTTTGTTCTACCCCCACCCTAACCACTCTTCTGCAGTCCTCACGCTTAATTTGGTAATGGTCTTACCTTGATCCCTCCAATGCGGTGCTCTCCCCTAAACTCTCGTCCGTTCTTCAGCCAGCGGATGGAGGGCAACGGGCTGCCCATGGCTGGGCAACGGAACTTGACTGTGTTTCCTGCTGGCACTGCGTACAGCTTCTTCTCCATGCGCTGGGTGTGAGTCCAGTGGGGACCTCTTGTGGAGTAGACGTGGTCATTTTCAGTCTCAGCCGACGTGTCTTCTAGGCCATTGTCCTCGTCATCGTCACCTGAGCCCAGGAAGTCTGAGAGAAAGCACGAACACACAGGAACAGTTAACAACAGTCCTATAATAGATATTACACAGTGAGCTTAAACAATAGAATGTGAACAATATAACCTTCAAACGACACTGGGTCCAACATGTATCTTTTAAGATCCAGGCCTCACCTGCTACACTGATGGTGAAGTTCCTCAGGGGCTCCTTAGTTCCTCGGAGAACGCACAAATAAACCCCAGAATCCTCGTAGGTCACGTCTGTGATCTCCATAACACCCCCGCGGATCTGGATGCGAGCAGTGTGCAACACCCGGGCTCCCTCCTTATACCAGTACACGCCCCCTGGACGGTTGGTGTCACAGCGCAGTTTGAGAACATCTCCCGGTTCCAGGAGAAGGTGCTCAGTGGTGTCATCGATTAGGTCCTCCAGGACATCTTCAAGGACAAAAGTGGAACAAAACTAAGTATGTGAGTATTGACACACACTAAATGTATTCGCATGCACACATACATTCTAAAAAGTGTGGCCATCCCCTGAACTATGACCTTTCAATTCTCGCCCGTTGTCCTACAGACTTGATAGAGAGAGGTTGATATTGCCTCTTGTTTTGTTTGTCATGGATCACTGTGGGAGTGAGAGCAAGCTAGCTACCAAGTGAACAAAGAAGACTGTAGCTAATGAACATGTTGTAGACTGACAGTGAATGGCCCTTCATAAACAAATCCATGGGCTGGCATTGGTTCAAGGGCAGTCTAAAATGTCAGCCATGAGTCCTGGTCCAGCACACCAAACAGGCTAATACAGACAGCCCCGGTCATCCTCTTTTCTGTTCGCTCCACTTCAATGGCAATTACCTGCTGGGATTTCAATGGCCGAACTCTGGTCCAGGGAATGAGAGATTGGGGTCCCTACAGAGAATACAAGGTATACAATGAACTGATGATGAATTCTCTATTTACTGTGGTTAGTTATTAAGTCCAATTAGGATATGATTAATATATTGCATTTGGGTGTTTCTTAGGCCCAATGCAACCTCCTTTGGGCATAATGTTGAATCCTCTACTTTCAGACAATAAGCACCCAGGACCAAACTCCCTAGTGTATAATGCCTGATATACCACACTTTTTTGCCAATAAGCATCTAAAACACAATCAACATGGTTGACAATCCACTCGAAAGCACAAGGCAATACTGAATGGGATCTGAATGACCAAAGATCAGCAGGTTGTGGCACGTTTACCTGGTAGAACCTGTAGCCAGGCAGACTGCATGGACTGTGTCTGTTGTCTGCCGTGTGTGTTGGTCTCAGCCATGCAGATGTACTCCCCAGCATCCTCCAGAGACACGTTGTCCAGAGACAGAGTGTTCACCTTGGAGATGTTGCCCTGTAGGGCTGTGAGCGCTCTAAGGTACGGCTGGCCCTCGGCTCCCAGACGTTCTCCATCTTTCTTCAGCCACTGAACCTTGGTGAAGGCCGGACGGTGGACCTTACAGAGCAGCTTCACCTGCCCCCCCACCACTGCTGTGACGTTCTCCGGGTAACCCGGCAGGATAAGTGGCCGAGACCCTCTCACGTCTGTGCCGAGAGAAGGAGAGGAGCTGTGAGGACCGCGAACTCCCAATTGTTTCACTTTAAATCTACACGCTCCAGTGGCAGTTTGTGTTTCTCTCATTTCTCAGCAAGCCCGTGTCTGAATGCAAGTGGCCTTGATGGTGATAGAGTGCACAGATAAACCCGGTGGCTAACGTGTCGCGATAAGCGCTCCCCTGTCCGCTCAGTCACACCACTTCTAGGCCAATCCCAGGCCAATTTTCTGTCTGATTGCTTCCTGGAGCCCCCCCCCCATTCAGTCAAAAGGCAATCTGTTCCCCCTGCTTGAGGAGCTGCTCTAAAACTGCTCCACACCAGGCAAGCGAAGGTGAAGGGGGAGTTACACAGGGGAGAGCCAGTCTACTGAGTCGATGGTGAGAGAACAACAGTTCACTGTGTGCTGTTCTAGCTGATACATAATACCAGCATTATGCTACAGGGGCAGCGTATTAAATCCCTACGATATCCATTTTTTATAAATTCTCGCATTGCCATATTGTATGATCCAAAGTTATTTGGACAGTTGAAAGTTGCATTACACCGTAATATATAACATATACACAGTCCTCTGAACAAACTACAGTTCATATGACTATGAGCTCCCACTGACTTTCTCATCCTTTCCCACGTTATCACTTCGCAGTACCCAACAAAAAGACCCACTTTCTGTGAAGCCTGGAAAGGCAACATTCCCCACCAAGCACAGAGAGCTATGCTAATGAACTTGTGAGGATTCGGAGCGGCCCATGGCCTTCATTTGAACTCAAAGCTGAGTGTGAATGGTCACCCTGTGTCGAGGGGGCAAACACAACACAACACAAAACGTTTCACTGGTGTGACCCAACTGGCAGGGGGGGTTTGACCATCAGATGCACTCGCCTCTTTCATGACTAGAGTTCCTTTAGGGGTGAATTCATGTTACACCATTGTGTTTTCTTTTCATGTTTTTTTTAAACTTTGTTTCATCTTCCTGTTTTCTCAGATATACTTCTGAGCGTTTGTATGCTTCAGTTGACAGAGACAGTGGAGACCGATAGAGCAGAGAGTTTTTAGATGAAAGAGCGGGGCTGGTTTTGTATGCATACTGCAGCACTATGTGTGCCGCACTGGGCCGTCCTACGCTTTTTATATTGTTTTTCAACCTTCCCCGGTTTCATCATATCCAGTTGCACTCTAAGCGCTGTATTATTGCAAAAACTCGCAATGGAATTACTGCTCATCTTCCTACTAGGCATTTTGCTGGGCAATTTGCTTCACCACTCATCTGGACTGTGATGGTCAGCTTGGTGGAACAAAAAATTACCTTAGTGCTGTGCAATTTGAAATGCATGTTAATAACTTAGCGAGACATTTGGCAATGTAGGTCCTTCACACTGGTATCCCTTCTCCAGTACCAGTAAGGATATGAGAACCAACTGCTGTAATTCAATATGGTCAGTAATTAACTGCATCTGAAGTCTTAGCGACAATATCACAGCTGTATTGCTTACAACACATTAGGACAGCCAAGTGATTAACCAGTCCAAGTCTAAAGTGTCCTACATTGCCAGTGAATTAGATCTTTGTCTTATGTTAAATAAACAAACTCCACAGGCAAAGCTTGAGTGCAAGCAGCGCCGTTCTGCGTTAGCACGCCGACGCATGTGCTAACCCGCGGTGTGTTTTGGGGCATACGTCTTAATTCTCTGAGAGAACTATCACCAGCGTCATCCCGCAACCGCACTCAAAGACTTCTTGACAACTGACTGTTTTCCCCCTGTCTCTCTTCCCTCTCTTTTTTATTTTCCTGGTTGGTAACGGAGTAACTTTACTGAGCCGTGTTGCTGTAATGAATTATCACTAAGGTCCAATGAGTTAAAAGTTTTCTGACTGGGACAGGAGGGCTTACGTTTGCAGAGCCTGCAGCCACTGTGCAGACATCATAAGGGAACACAGAGCTGAATGGAAGGCTGTGGCAGGTAATAAATGAGGATGGGCGTGTGTTTGTGAAGCATCAGTAGAAGCCCCACCCGCCCCCTGGCCTTCTTGGCTGGCAACGGGCCAGACACATTTACACTTCCGAGCCCCGGGGCTTGGAGGGATCGAGTAGCATGGTTTACGGCACCAAAAACACTGGGAGGTTTTAGCCCCTCCACCCCCCCCAACCCAAAATGATTATAACCTTTCTCCTTCCTGTCAACTTGAATTCGACTGGATAAAAACGTTCCAATGGCTCGATTCTCTAGTATGGACAGACTAACCTGCTCAATAAATAAATGTTCCCCTTGTAGCAGGTTTATTTAACTGTCTGATTATTTCTGAACAACCTGTTAAGCTGTGTAGTATGGACTTTAGGGATGTATTTTAAGATGTTGAGAAACCTCCCTTAGGGACAATTCAACCTGTTTTCCATTAGCAAATAATTCTTAAGAGGGATTTGGATGAGCCATCAGAGGAAATAACTTACAAGAACATAGAAGTACAAAACAGAAATGGCAGGATTGATTACCATACCTTTTGTTTTTCCTTCTTCTGACCTCATGGCCTTGGCCAGGAGTCCAATAGTCAGACAGAGTTTAATGATGCAGACCGTGTAGAGATTCACCATCTTGCAGATGTTTGTATATGTGTGACAGCAAAAAAGAAAGGGTTGTAACCCTGGCTTCACACACCAATTCCGAGCATTGGAAAACTCAACACACACCTCAAACTGGATCTGGAAAGACAACACAAGACAGAGTTAGTTGGCCATTGTTTGAAACTGTAGTATGTGATTCCACCAAGCAGCTCAGAACGTCTTTGTGGTGCCCTATATAGCCTTCTGAATAGAATGACACTATTTCTATGATTATTTTAAGTGTATTGACCACACAGTCACTGCTTATTGTCCACTGTCTCATGAATATCTGCAACCCGTGATTATGCGACTGTTCCTACTGTCGTTGTGAAGGTAAATACTAACTGTGGATATAGAGTCCGTTACTATAAAAACACTCGAGGAAGTTTTTGTGTCAGGAACAACAGCAGCGAATGCAGGAAATACTATAGGCCTATATTATTACTCATTATGAAGATTTTTTTTTCATTTGATGAAAATCGCTTGTTTATTTTTATTATCGCATGACAGGCGACCGTATTTGGCAAAAGTAAGAAATCTAAATGAGCTGATATGTCCAGACGACGCCAACCGAACCCAGTCGGTCCAACTGAGCACCGGCGCCAGTCCCGGCGTGCTCTATGCAGACCACGCGCATGCCGCGGTGGCTCACATTTTATAACGAACCATATAATAGTTGTCATATAATTTGTAATGTTGTCATGAATGAAACAAGTTAAAGTAATCACGTGTTTTCAATATGTTAATGTCAAATGTTTTTTTATCGGTTGCATTTAGCCTATGATTTATTTTTGTGTTAATTTGTTCGCTATCAAAAATGTTCTTCTCGTGATACAAACGATGTATTCTGCTTCACTACCTTCCAACAACTAGTTCTAGAAAACTAACGTGAGGAACGCACTACGAAATTCCCGATAACTTAAAAAAAAATCCGGAGACGTTACATTTATAACAGATAGCGATACAAATAGCCCAAACTTTCTCGGCTAAGCAACTGGATGAGAAACAACATGTCATGTATGCCCGTATTTGATTCACACGCTCCCTAAATCAATCAAATCGATATGACAGTGGCAATGTTGTAACAGATCTCTGCGTAGAGACAGTCACATTTAAAGTCTCACAATGTTCACTTGTAAACACTGTGTTTTGGATTTGAAGTAGGGATTTTGTATTTATATCAATAAAACTGTACATTATTTGAGTTGTAAGATGCCAATAGCCTTACTTCGAATTTACTTCAAACTCTAGCCGAATCACATAAATTAATGTCTGAATTAATGTGTTTAGGGGAAAACATAACCGGTATAACTCTTTGGGTTAGAACGTGTGTAGTGGAGTCACTTTGGAAATACAACTTTTCTTTCGTGTCATGTAATCTCTAAATTAAATAGACTAACATTCTACTAATTAAAACACATTGAGTGGAAATATATAGAAGCAAATATTATACCTTTTCTTTTCTTTTTGTTCTCAATAATCTAGACGTAATACAGTTCGATTAGGCATCCAAATATCCCAGTTCCAGGTGAAAATTTGAATATATTCTTCATGCGGGTTCTGCCCAATCCTTTATTTTTAGGTAGGCTATATGGCAACTGTCTTCAGTTTGCGTCTTGGTGAAAACCTCTGAGACAGTCTAGAAAATGTATAAATCCATCAAAAGAACCAAAACATGAAGGACAGCTGCTCAGTGGTGATCATACAGTCAATGAGCTGGCTGCAGCGCAAAGTCCACTTCAGCCTGAACAGATTGTGTTCTCACAACAGAAAGAGACTCGCGCGCCCGGCTCCTTTTTTGGGGTTCACGCTGCAGAAAGTGCTAAATCCATCTGGAGAGACTTCGGACAATTTTGCAACTCAATATTTCCTCCTCGCGATCGGAAGGAACCCGGTTGTTGTTGGTTGTGGCAGAAAGAAACAAACAGATCTCCAATGTACAAGATGTAGTCCCTTTCGCAATATGGATAATTATTCGGCTTCAGCGTCAACGCGGCAACAATGGACCAATTTGTCAATTTTAGCGCAATGTGGTTCGCTCTTGACTCGCAAATAGTTAGTTAATTAAATTATAGCTCTTAATAGTACACAGTACATTTCAAATAATTCCGCTTTGATAATACTGCGGGATAGTTAGGCATAGGTACTGCTACGTCTCGCTGCAAATCCGACTCAACTGCACTATGAGCGCAAGAGTCACAACAATGGACTAAAACGAGCGATAAGGGGGAGGAGGGGGTAAGATTCTGTAACACCCACCCCCAAAACAAATCCCCTCAGAGGCTGCCGCTGCACCCTTGGTGACGAATATAAACCAATATCTCTGCCGCCTCCTCTCCATTTACCCTCAAATTAATTTTCTCTGGATTGTAGCTCTATTCGATGACAGGTTTTATTCAACCAGATTTAGCACTTAACTATAGATTTCAGAAAATGTTAACGTAGGCTATTAGACATTTAGATTTAGACCTAAGGAATATGTTATTGAGAAATAAGTCAAACCCATAACCTGAATGACAGTTAATGTATATCCCTACAGTATATATTTAGGTATGGACACTACCAAAAAAGGTAAAAACACTGGAGAGGTAGCCTAATTGTCCTTCCTTCTGAATCATCAAATTAAGAGCTCATTATGCAAATTACGTTGTTTTTTGCGACACGGCTTTAGGTCTTCATTTATTGCTTGCTAAATTGGTTCGTAAACAAATAGAGAATGAAGGTTCATTCAAACACGTGCAATTATAAGGTAAGACTATTTGTTTCTAGGTCTATTCAATGACTGGGAACTGCCCACGCTTAATTGCATCATCGCGGTATAAAGTAAACCACTGTAATTAATCCCTTTTAGATGCGGTTATTCAGATCACACGTGGCTTATTATGAATTAAACTGATTACACCATATCAACATATTATATTTATCTCATTTAGTTGTGTTTGTCAAAATCTTTACATAAGCTATTTTAAGAGTGTTTTAGTCATTGATGTTAGGCTATATATTTTATATTTTAGCATTTTGCAGGTGCAGGATTTATCTGGAATTTGAAAGAGCGAGAGTGTAAGAGAGAGACAGAACGAATGCCAGGATAAACTAGCCATGAGAGACAGATCTAAGAGGTGAATTGTGTTTGAATGGAGTGTCGTTCCTCTCATTCATCACAAGCTGCCGCGTAACACACACAGTCGCGCGCTAGCCCCGGTCAGGCTACTCTCGCGGGCAGGAGCTCTAACTTTCTGCCAACAATTTTCTGCTTGAGAGCAGAACACTGAACATCTTTCATGTCAGACACAATGGTGTGAGAATGTGGCCCCTATCCAATGAACGCACATAGACTTATGTACACACACACACATAAAATGCAATCTCAACCCCGCGCAACGACTTAAAACTTGCATATATATTTTTTATGCAGTTTACTCAAATGCAGATTTTGTTCAGCCCTGTGTGTACACTATATGTTGAGGCCCATGCAAGCTACTGGCACACGATGGACTGGATAAAACTGCACTGCCTGGGAATGATCCCTGTTCACTAATGACCTTCCTGTCTGTTGCCTTAAATTGTACAATGAAGCAGTGCTGCAGAAAAAAGCTTCTATGATCCATCTCTGCATCCACTTCACCTCCGTCCCTCTCTCCCCTCATCCCCTTCCAGCTGCATGTCTTTCTCTGTATCTTTCTCTCCTCTCTTCTGACCTTCACTTCATCTCTCTTCCCTCTTCGTCACTTTCTCATCTGCATCTAGCAGAGTCTTTCTCTCTCTTAGTCTCTTTCATTTGTTCTCAGTGGCTCCCTCTCTTCTCTCCCTCGCCCTCTTTTTCACCTCTCCCTCTCACTTGCTCTGCCCTTCTCTCTCTCTCTCTGCTCCCTCTGGCCTCTTTTAAAACTGCTGACATTCCACTCAACAATGAGTTTTTCCCCACAGTCAACCCTAGCTTGGTTCTCCCGGCCGGCACTAAAGCACACCAGTCCAACAATCAGTGTAGCTCCCAAATCCCAATGCCACTCCTTTGTGTCGGCCAGCTGAATGTGAATGCCCCATTAAAGCCTATTATCTGCAGCTCCTATGTTTTCCTGCAGATTCCCTCCTATAACGGCCCTCTCAAAAAAGACCCAGACTCCCTCTGTCTCTCTCTCCTTCGGTCCCTCTTTCCTTCTGTCTTTCTCTCCTTCTGTCTCAGCCTGCCTCTGTCTCTCAATGTCTCTCACAACCTCTGTCTCCCTCTTTCTGTCTCTCCTGTCTTTTTATCCTCTTTCTCCCTCTGTCTATCTCCTGTTTCTCTTATCCTGTTTCTCTGTCACCCTCTGTCTCAATCACCCTCTCTTTTTATTTCAAACCAGCCCCCTCTGAGTATATGGTGTTCTCGCTCCATGGTTCAACTGTTTTTGTTCTCACCCCATCATGTCTTTCAATCCTGCTTTTTACCAAGAGCGTCAAATCTGGTACTTATTTTTTTTCGCTGGTTGCACTTGACAAGTAGTGAAATCAACAAGGTCAACAGAAATAGAAATACATTATCCATTAACATTATTACCATCTTAGGTTCACCTCATTGAAACAAAGCTATGCCAAGAACAAGCCCTGCCAATTTAAAACCAGCCTCAGGTTGTTACTTGTTGTCTCTGCATAGTATCAAGAACTATTTGATGAACACATGCAGACCGAGTTACTGGTAACTACACCACAAAATATGAAATCCTCAAGATATTCATATTACAATTGAGAAAAATATATTGTACCAAAAAGTTAAAATTGGGTAAACTTTTGAGTGACACCAGAGGTGACAAAAAGACATCAAGAGTTGTATACTTCAGATCTGGTATTTTTTATGTCAAATTTGCATGTAATATTTTTTAAGATTCCATTGTCCAGTTATCTCTGTAGACTAGCACCACGCATTCTTCTCGATTAGATCGGTTCACTCTTCTGCTCCCTGTTTTCTGAGATCTTGTTTTAACACGGGTCAGGTCAGATTTTTACAACGTCTTTAGTGAAAGTCAAAGTACACAAATATATGAGGCAAAGGGGAAGTCATAAAAAGATAAGGCTGGGTTTATGTGCTGAATCCGTACTCCTTGGCCCATCACCACAGGACAGACACCCCAGCCTCTGCAATTAATCATTTGACATCAACCTTAAGTATGCCAAGAATCTGTGGTTAATAATCTGTAACTAGCCGATATCATGTTTCCCTCCCCAATGAAAGTCTAGGCAATGAGCAGTGCCTCTCTGGCACCAGGGAACCAATGAGAAGGCTGTGTTGATGTAACTACAGCGTCATTGTACTGTACCTACTTGTTATGTTAATTAGATGCAGGTGGTCTCAGATTGATTCACACACGCACACATACATACACACACACACACACACACACAGATTCCTCACACATTCTCTTGTAATGCTTGGGCAACGTAACAGGAAAACAGTGTTTGTGTGTGTCTGTGTAATAGGAGGAAGACTTAAGGTTACTGTACTGCCTTTACAAACCTCAGGAGAATCTAAACCTTGGAAGATAGCTGAGAACGAGGCCCATGTCTGTAAGAAACATTTGTGTTAGGTATAGACATGCTAATGAAGATATTAATCTCATACGTGTTCCTCCTGTTCACTTTAAAGATGTACATACTGGATAACATTTAAAAATTAATTAGGATTGTGTTACACAGTAGATATTGTTTTATTACTATCAGTTGCTTTACACCAGGGCTGCCCAATTCTGTTCCTGGAGGTCTACTGTCCTGTAGGTTTTCTCTTCAACCCCATTTTGTGGCTAACCCGGTTAAGCTTTTCATCCAGCTAATAATTAGATTCAGGTGTGCTAAATTAGAGTTGGCGAGAACCTACAGGACAGTAGATATCCAGGAGCAGGGTTGGGCAGCCCTGCTTTACACAATCACATGAATTAATTGTCAAAGAATGCAGATTTGTCATGTTTTTGAAAAATACAGATACTCTTTGTCTGAACCATTTTTGAAGAATTGAACTTTGAACTCACACTCCTCTTTACTAAGGCAACAGAGACAACAACGGGCGATATTGATGATCCGTCATTCCAGCATGTCAGGTCAATCTAACCCTTTAGCTATTTTCAGTGGTTTCTGTTTCTGTCAGATTATTTCACCAGGAGGTGCACACATAACCTCAGTTAACCACATTCCTCTGTCCCATGGCCTGACCCCTAGTTGTCTTCATCTGATTACATTAGTGATAGGCTGGATTCCTCCCACACCTTCAGCAGCCCTCAGAGCACTGGGCTCTTTTAAGTGTCTGATAGTATTGATAGTTTGCATACTTATGCTAATGGGACTAGCCCATCTGATGCCCGTGAACTGATAGCAGATAGCGGTATGTCGAGCCGATGGGGCCGATGTTGGGCCAGATGATGATCACCAGGGTGAGTGAGTGAGTCGTGTGTGGTGGGGGGAGGGGGAGAGTGTGAATGTGAGGTGGAGTTCATTACTGATTAACTTCATGCTGGTTGGTGCTGGGCTATTGTTCCATGTTTGTGTTAATTATTACCTGCTCTGGCCCTCTGACAATAGAAGGACTGGGAGACCCCGACTTTGTAATGCACGGAGGTCACTGATGCCACAACATGGCCCGAAAAAAGGGAGGGAGAGGGTGTCCTTGGCCTCACCCACACCCAGCTCAAGTTATTTAATGACAGTGTTTTCACTCGTTTCTACTCTTTCTTCTTTGATTTTCTTTCTCTCGGTCTGTCTTTCCACGTAGCAGGGTTGTCCTACTGGCCTTCTCTCCCCCAGCAAGCTGAACCTTCCCTGAACTCTTCCTTTTTAATTAATCTCACTGACTTTGTTAATTATTTGTTTAGCTGAGGCCCTCCTTTTGAGTTAGGGACATGAGAGCCTGAAGTAACGGAGCCAGTGCTTGTTATTTTGAGTTACTGTGGAGATACAGACTAACAGTAAATTGTCTTGCCTACTACTCTCTCTGTACCCACATCTGAACATCATCATTTATGTTTCTCCTACGCATTCTTCTTCACTACAAAGGCCAATTTCAGGAAGTTTATTTGACATGGATTAATATTCTACACGGGTATCTCTGGTGTTTTGATAACTCTGAACCTCCCAATTGTGTCTGTTTTCTGTGTGTGTGTGTGTGTGTGTATCTGGGTCGGGGTGTGAGGAGTTCTCACTCAACGATTCATTGAGGTTTCAGAATGCTAGGAGTGAACTAGGTGAATAAAACATCACATTAAGAAAACACTCTATTGTCCTGCCATTAGAACAGTTATGTGCCATTTCTCACCCTTTTCAATGGCATGGGATCAGGTTGTTGGATGAAAGGGGATCTGAACGTTACTGTTGTGTGGATGTTCATGTATGCATGCATGTGTTTGCATGGATTTGTGGCTGGGAACAAAGGAGGATTGTGAATCTCTAAGCAAACTTCTTGATATTTTGACTACAGACTCCAAACACACGAATGACATTCTATCAGTTCAATGTCTTGCTGTATTTAGTATAATTAAGGTTTATTCAGTATTACATTTTATATCATGTTTTTTTATTTGTGTATCTATTACATTTTTTATGTTGTTCTATATATTGTCTTATCATCTTGCAATTTAATACACTGACAATTTTGTCACGGAAAATGAGAATTGGTTCAAGAGAATTGTTACACACGGCATTTATCAAGGAAAATGTACATTTATTTTCAATACAAAGTTATTCAACACAGCTTTTTTACATAAATGGATGAGAGAATTACAGAATGCTGAGTCTAATCACAAATCCCAATGCCTAAGTCTGAGTCTAGTCACATATCCCTATGTCTAAGCCTGAGTCTTGTCACAAATCCCTATGTCTAAGCCTGAGTCTTGTCACAAATCCCTATGTCTAAGCCTGAGTCTTGACACAAATCCCTATGTCTAAACCTGAGTCTAGTCACAAATCCCTATGTCTAAGCCTGAGTCTAGTCACAAATCCTTATGTCTAAACCTGAGTCTAGTCACAAATCCCTATGTCTAAACCTGAGTCAAGTCACAAATCCCTATATCTAAGCCTGAGTCTAGTCACAAATCCCTATGTCTAAACCTGAGTCAAGTCACAAATCCCTATGTCTAAGCCTGAGTCTAGTCACAAATCCCTATGTCTAAACCTGAGTCTAGTCACAAATCCCTATGTCTAAACCTGAGTCAGACTAACATCTCACAGATGTTAGGACAGCCTTTTCTATGAAGTCGGGTCAATAAACTGAAGGCTAAAAGCTTTTTGTACCAGTCGTTTTTAGCGTGGCCTTATGAGATACTAAATCTGTATTCTGCTATATTTGGTATCATCTAAAATTTTATTAAGATCTCAAATTCTTATTTTTAAAATATACAAAAAAACGAATATAATATATAAAAAGATAGTTTATATATATATTTATATATATATAAAGATGTATATATATATACATCTTTAAGTATAGTATATTGAATTCATTAAGATAAATATTTTAGATAATTTGAATGCTATATAATTATTATAGGGCTAAGGAATGGAGGGTCATTCAATTCAGTGTAACTGTGCTTGTGGGTAAATGATTGAATATATACATAACCTTCTTTCCCAGAGGTTTATTTGGGGTAGGGCTCTATCATCTCGGTAAATCTATCATTGTTTTTGTCTGCTTGCAGAGTTGAGTCCAAACAAATTATTGGGTGACCTGTTATTGATGCATTGATCAAGCTTGTTATGTTTGTATATAAATTAATCAGACCTTTAAACATATGTTCAAATCTTTGTGGCATCTAATTATATGACAGTATGGGAACCCACCAGGCCCTCACATGAAGACATCAACAACCCTGAGTTGTGAACGTCACAGTAGCCTTTATTAACAGAACAACACCCTCTGAACCTCGTACAGACTTTGGGAAGGGGCATCAAGAAAAAGCCTAATGCCCCCTGTTTTAAACTGAGGCCCCTCACTGGACCCTGTCTCCCCTCATATCCACCCCCTCTCCCTGCAGGTCTCTCCTCATATCCACCCCCTCTCCCTGCAGGTCTCCCCTCACCCCTCACCCCTCACATCCACCCCCTCTCCCTGCAGGTCTCTCCTCATATCCACCCCCTCTCCCTGCAGGTCTCCCCTCATATCCACCCCCTCTCCCTGCAGGTCTCTCCTCATATCCACCCCCTCTCCCTGCAGGTCTCCCCTCATATCCACCCCCTCTCCCTGCAGG
>JACXGJ010007085.1:2500-31770 GCA_016801105.1 Esox niger | reverse complement strand
GAGAGAGAGAGAGCGAGCGTGAGAGAGCGAGATAAGTGAGCCCGAGCAGAGACCAGAAGAGATAAAGGTGATTGGTGTGATGGTTTAAAGATATACACCAGGTTGTCGTGAGGCCAACATGAATCTTCAGATTGGAGATATAAACTGTGTGGAAGGGAGAATAGTTTTGCCCTGTGGCTGTCAAGGGAATAAAGACAAGTTTGAGATTGGAAAATTATGTTTAAAACACCTATTTTTGGAAGAGGAGTAGTTGAAATAATGTTGAAAGTACTTCATTTCTCTTTAGAGAACCATTCTTAGTTTTTTTGTTCCCTGTCTTGTATGGTGCACAGGGTGAATGCATTTGCAACAGCACTTGGGTTGGGGTGTGACAGCACTGGTGTCAGGTCAGTCTAGCATGAAACGGAGGCCGGTGAATAAACAGACTGCGGTAAGGTTGGCGTGATGGTAGAATTTGGGGGGAGGGAAAGAGAGAGGAAGAGTGAGAGAGGGAGAGAGAGACCCAAAGTCAGAGAGTTTGTGGCAGTGCCTGTCTCCGTATATGTGTGTGTGTGTGTGTTTTTCTTTCATGCACGCGAACGTCCGTGTTTTTCCGTGTTTCGGGTGCAGCTTCGTCGTTCTTTCTGCGCATCCCTGCGTCTCACCTCCAGAGTGGTCAGCACAATCTTCTCCAAGGAGGAGAAGTACGCTTCCCATAGGAACTGGGTCTGCTGCCTCAGGGCCAGAATCTTATCCTGATGAATGGAGCGCACCGTAGACGGGATCTGTAAAGACAACAGGGCTTCATCAGTCGGGGGGGCGGGTGGATGGGCCGATAGGACTTCCTCCGCCACGCAACATTCTGCTAGCCACTAATGAACCCTGGGTTGAGAGACCCAGCAGGTGACCTTTCTGGCCAATCAATGAACGCAATCAGTCAATTAACTGCTGGGGGAAAAGCAATGGTAGTACAGGTTGGCGGAAGGTTAAACGGGTGGAGGCGGGTGGTTAGAGGGTTGATGAGGGGGTCGGGGGTCGTACCTGTAGCAGGAGCCTCTCGTCCCCGATGACGGCCGCTGTGTTCCAATTGATGATCTCGGAAAAGGGCAGCTCCCAGCCGTTACTTAGCATCACAGGCACACAGGCCGCCTAAAGACAGACACAACAAGGAGACGTTCACTACTCAGGCCGACTAAAGACCGACACCAATAGATGTTCACCATACAGGCCGAGTAAAGACCGACACCAATAGACATTCACCATACAGGCCGAGTAAAGACTGACACCGGCAGGATGGTTTTGTCAGATTAGGAGCAGATCAGTTGCAGAGAGACAGAGCGAATGAGAAAGGCAGAGACAATGAAAAGGCACATTTATACTTTATAAAATATACCTAGGAAGAGAAACTGTAAAGAGGAACTGGCAAATCCCAGAGACGTGCTAAAAAGTTCCCACAGTGGTTACAACGTAATGTTTCGGACCGGAGGAGTTAAAATGAAAACAAATTCAAGGGACGCTAGAGGATTAGATTAGAGAATGTGACGTGGTCAAAAAACATGCCATGAAGAGTCCTTAAAAGGCAATGTCCTCAAATAAACACCCCAGACAGGCCGAGGACTAGTCACTCCTCTCTCTCCCTAGGTTTCTCCCACTGTTTTTTAACATCCCACTGCCTGCTCTTTGAGGTTTTACTGCAGATGCGTGTAAATGCACCTTGTGGCTCTGTATAAAGCTTGACTGAAGGTTGAAATTAATATAATCACTGTCAAGCAGTTAGTGCGCTTGTTGTGTGCTCTGAAACTCAACTACTTTCGTTTTATTCTACTTTGGGTGCAGCCAGCATTTGCTTAGTCATTCTGAACGCTGCTGTGGAGCAGTGCTGCAAGGAGTTATGGGACATCCCCGTCGTGATAACCGTGAGTCGCTGAACCTAAGCCGTGACTGGCCTTTGGCAGCAGAGTGCTAGAAGAGTGCAATGGGGAGATGAAGTGCTGAGCAGAGGAGAGAAATGGGGAGAACAGCCGGCGCAGAGACGAGGAAGTTTCGACGTAACGACAGTGCTGTCGCTCTGAGCTCATAATGATGTTCGTTGAAACAGCACTGGCCCCCCGGGGCCCCGATATCTCTCACACGCCGACGCTCCTTCACACACGCCCAGCTGTCGAGCTGCATCTGCCACACAAATATTCCTAGTACATGTAGAGGCTGCTGCATTTAGACTCACCTCTCGCAAAAACACTCAAAAGGGTACACACACACACACACACACACACACACACACACACACACACACACACACACACACACACACACGCAGCTAGAGAGGCTAGGAGAGCGAGGCTGAGTGGTTTGACTGAGAGAGTAAATGCGTAGGAGAGCGAGAGGGACAACCGTATACTTTCGATGGAGAAGTGTGCACTAATGTTAGAGTTAATGACGGAGCACTTTAGAGTGTGGAAGCAAACAAGAAGCGGGAGCGCTGAGAGGAAGTTGCCTGACGACCACGACTGAAATCGTCTGCCGCTCTAGCGTTCCCGACATATTTCAGTCTGAGATACCTCGTCGTTTCGAAAAAGTCCCCAGCGATGGGATCATGGTTAACCGAATGAGAATCAACGCCGATGAATAATGTGGGGAGGTTTTCAGCACTCCTTCCTCCAGGCCTAATTTGGGCATGCCCAGTTGTTGTTGCGCATGCCTTGTCTTAGCAACCTCCAGTGAGCTCAAGAGAATCACTGAGACTCTGAAGCACAACCGCCCAATCGTGTTTTGTTTGTTTTACCACCACCGGCCCAATCGGGTAGATTCCGGCAGGTACTACGTGCCTGGACGTGCATCTGTCCCTGGGATCAGATGGTGAAACCGTGTGGCTCCGCTGGTGGATCATGGCGCTGGAAAGACCGGTCTTGCTGGAGCAAGGAGTCTGGCTAGCCAGGTAGCAGGAGTAAGTGCATCCTCAGCAGTGAAGTGTGAGGTGTAGGGTTAACAAAGTGCCCAGCGGTTTGATGAAGTGCATGAGTGTGCACCTGTCGAGTGGCCAGTCTGGAGTACATCGCCGTGTGGGAGTAAGTGGCCTTAAAAAAGTGTGCGTTTTGTGGTTGGGCGATAGTTGGTAAGTGTATGAGTTCACACTCACAAGTGTGGTATGGAAGCCCAGAGAGACAAGTAAAATCAGGCAAAGTGAGGACGTTTCGCCGGTTCGGGGGTTAATGCTGGGGTTACGTATAGGGTTGAGTACAGTAGTTAATTTTGTTGGAACTAAATTGCCGGTCCTCACCTGGTAAACCTGTGTGTGTGTTTAGTGGGCCTGGTGATAATTTGACAGTGTGGTGGGGGCGGGAAGAACAAGGCCCTTGCATAGTGAAAGAGTGAAGTTGCAGTGTAAGTGGTTTCAGGTAAGACCAACACCGTGGGAGTTTAAATCATGCATGGCACAGCACCGAGCCACCGTTGGTGTGTGACTCTCAGGTTACGATGCGTTTCAGTGGCAATTCCCACTTAATGGCCAATCATCCGGGAATCGTAAGGTGTGTGTGTGTGTGTGTGTGTGTGTGTGTTGGCCCACTCACTTGCAGTGCCTCCAGGAAGCGGAAGGAGCCCAGGCGTCGGCCCCGAGGCACCAGACAGAAAGTAGAGTTGTGCAGCATCTCCCTGTAGTCGTATCTGTGGAGAAACATGCGTGCGGTCAGTTCGAGTTGCAAACTCACATAAATGGTCACAAACAGCCGGGACCACGCACGCAGGCACGCACGCACGCAGGCACGCACGCACGCACCTGGCTCGACCAAACACACCGCCTCCATTCCTCCATGTCAGAACAACAATCTTCATTTCTGTATTCAAGACACTTAGTGACAGCGGTGGGTCTTCCAACCAATCCTGACTGAGAACACGTTCCCGGAGCTTCTCGCCGATCCCCGTCTCCCCCTCCATCTCACACCCCCCCCCCCCCAGCACGGTGCGTCTTATTTCAATTTTAACAGAACAGTCCACCCTGCCAGGGGTAATGGGCTATGAGTGACACCTCCTACTAGGACGCTGGCTCCTGCAGCTGGCACGTGTGTGTGTGTGTGTGTGTACGACATGACTGAGTGCTTCTGCCTAATCAGCCAGACGCGGGATGGGGGGGTGGTGTGTGTACACATAGTGCACTCTCAATCAGGCCCAGACAGCAGCAGCAGTTCATATGCACTCAGGTGCAGCCGCTCTCTCTGGGCGGCGGGGAGGAGGGTGCCCAGGTACACAGACGGGCAGGATAACAGAAAGATGCCGTTGAGTGGGGCTTCAAGCTCCGCTCCCTCCGCAAAGCACGGGAGGCAGGCGTTAGCGTTCGCGCCGGCTTCCCACAACGCCCTTTCGGTCCATTACTTGCTTTAACGACTTGCGTGGATATTACGAAACACTTTCTGAATGGGGGGGTTGGGTCGGGTCCAGCAAATTTGTTGGGCCAAAAGAACTAGTGAGCCGTTTTGAAAAACTCGAAGGAAACGCGAAAGGGGTCTTCTGGAATTGATCCAATGAGAACTTGTGTTATATTGGTTGGAGGAACAAACACTCGCCATAAGTTTTTCCTTCTCCCTCTTATCTTGCAAATGCACACTCCCTGCCTCAGTAGAATGTGCCAGGATCGGCGAGGGCTATAGCCAGATCCCTCAGGTTGGCTGGTTCAATGAGTGAATCGAGGTCTCACTCTCCCCACCTCAGCCCTTTTAGAACGTCGTGATGGTTAAAAAAAACAACTGTCAGAGTTCCAATGCTGTTTGTTGACATGAACCAAAGTCTGTCTGTCTGTCTGTCCTCACAACCAACCACCCACCCACCCACCCAACCACCCACCCACCCACAAGGCAACACGGAATAAAACCAACACGCCACACTAGTCAGCGCTAAGTCACCTATAACTGACACTTAGCACAGAGCTCCCATCGCACACCTCCAAGGCCGAGGTTTCGCAGGAGGCGAGTAGCGGGGCGACAGCTGCACAGACACATTGGCATTCTGTCACCTGCCGATGGAGACGGAGACAGGGCAAAGATATTCCCGCACCAGCTGTCTCCCGAGGCGCCACAGAATACCGATGTGACAGACGCGCCGGCAGACGGACGGACACGGCAGCGGCAGGCAGACTCCGGTGCTTCTTAAAGACGGACGGATCAGCTGTAGTTACCACTAAGGATAATTATATACTGCTCAAAATTAACTCAAATTAACGGAACACTAAAATCACACATCCGGTCTCGATTAACGAACATTAAAGATCAAAATCCTTATAGTACTTTGTGTTATTCGTTGAGAACAAAATAACGTCAATGGAAACCAAAATCACCAAATGATTGATTGAGGGTAGGATTCCAACATACCAAAAATCAAAAGCAAACAATTGACAGTGAATTTCATCACAGCAACTTATAACTCAATTGAGTGTTTGGCCCCCATGTGCCTGTATGCACTGACAACATCTGGGCATACTCCTGATGAGACAGTGGATGGTGTCCTGGGAGATCTCCTCCCAGACCTGGATCAGGGAATCAGTGAGCTCCTGGACAGTTTGTGTTGCTACTTGGTGGCGTTGGATGCACTGCTACACAACATCCCAGAGGATCTAAATAGGATTCAGGTCATTTAAACGTGAGGGACACTCAAAGGCATCAATGCCTTCGTCATCCTAGAACGGCCTACATACACTGGCCATATGAAGCCAGGCATTGTCCTGCACCAGGATGAACCCAGGGCCCACTGCACCAGCAAAAGGTCTGACAATGGGTCTGAGAATATTATCCCGGCAGCTAACAGCAGTCAGGGTAACGTTGGCTAGCAGGTGGAGGTTTGTGACTCTCCAAGGATACACTTCCTCTGACCATCACTGGTCCACCACCAAACTGGTCATGATGCACGCAGTGTCATCTCCAGACCACAGCATCTCCAGACCGTTTCACGTCTGTTATGTGCTCAGTGTGAACCTGCTCGTCTGTGAAGAGAACTGGGCGCCAATGATGGACCGGCAAATACTTGTGTTTTCTGGCGAATGCCAATGGAGCTCTATGGTGCAGGTCCCACTAGAGGACAACATCAGGCCCTCATGCCACCATCACACCGGGAACCTACTGGAGGTCATTTTGTAGGGCTTTGGCAGCGTTCCTCCTTGCACAAAGGAGCAGATACCAGACCTGCGGCTGGGTTGATGCACTTCTACAGCTCTCCTTGGGAAACAGCCGGCCTACTGATATCTCCTCCATGCCCGTGAGCCTGTACTAGGTGACCCAGCAAACCTTGTAATGGCACATATGGATGCGCCATCTAGAGGACCTGGACTACCTGTGCAACCTGAATGGGCTGCAGGTACCTCATCATGCTACCCGAAGAGACAAGAACACTAGCAAAACAAAACTAGAGAAGAATCAATCAGGAAGGATAAGTAGAGAGCAATTGTCTGTCGTCACCACATGCGAAACCATTCTCTATTTTGGGGTTGTCTTGAAGTTGCCTCTCCAGAGTACCTGTTGTAACCATCATATGCACCAAAACAGGTGACACTGAATCACAATCATGTATGATTCCTACCTGGACAGATTGATCCCTGGAGTTTAATTGACTTGGTATTATGCTGTGATGACTATGTGTTCCATAATTTTTTTCGACCAGTGTATTTATCAGGGGAATACATTTTAGAAGTAGCCAAAAACAAAGTCAAAGCATCAAGATACAAAAAAAAAAACTTTCAGATTTTGTTTCCCGTCAACAAAATTGTATAAAAGATCAAAGAATTTATATCCAAAGGAGAAAGGAGACATAACAGATCATGAATCAGCATCTTCAATCAAGGTATAATCAAATCATTTTAATAATGTAAAAAAAAACGATGCAGCTGTAAAGCCATTCCAAAACAAGGGTTCCAATCCTGCTGGCATGTTAGCCCGAGGAACCAGAGAAAGTACTGTCCTGTTGGGTAAGGAATATAATATGTTTGCCTTGCCTATTGCTTGAGAAACTCCTTATGGTGGTTTGGAAGCATGTGAGCTTAATCAATATGACTGTCCACAATTTACCATCTCAGCGATGGTAGTAATCTGTTTACAATTTCTGCATTATTGAATCATCGCTGCTATGGAAGGAGCTGATGGAGCACCATCTGATCCCAAAAAGACAACCTTTCAACCATGCCTTTCTACAGGTTTAATACAGGTGTTCCATGAATGAACCATGATCTCCTTGCTTCAGCTGGGGCAACACATGAACCCAATACATGCCCATGGCTCAGCTTCTCCTCTCAGCTGGCTAACTAGGGCACTTGGTGGGTGTCAATGGTCCCCCGTCCGAGGGCGCTGACTGTAGCGCTTGCTCTTATTTTTCTATTCCAGGAGCAGAGAGCTGCCGGAGGAGGGAACGCACTGCTGAGTGGATTTATGAGCCGTGTGTGTGTGTGCGCACGTCCCATGTATAGTTAACCAGAGAAGTTAGAGAATTGAGGACATTTTGTCACTCTCACAAAAAACACATTTCTAGGCATTTATGCTTTATTGAACAGGGAAGTGGTGAAAGATTTCCTCACACTGCAGTACACTGAAGGCAGAGGTTAGAAAATGGGAACACATTTTTGTTTCCAAGTACAGTGTAACTTGTGTGTTTCAGAGTGCCAAAGACAGTGAGAAAGGGAGTGAAAATTTAGAAAAAAGGCAGCATAGATGAGAAGGCTATATTGGGTGTGGTGATTTGGACTGAAAATATTGGAAAATTTAAACATAGCATAAGGACTAGGAAATGTAATTCAGACGAGGAACTGAAAATATCACTGTGTTTCACAGGTCTGATGCAATTAGGTGACCCCACTCAATCATACACACTGGCAAGGACTTTTAACAGTCGTCATGGCAACAGCGTTAAGCACCGCCACATACAAGAATGACTTAAAGAATCCACTCCAAAATTATCATTTGGTATCGTTTTCCATTGGTCCACTGTTCTAAAATGGTTTTGCATGCCAGCCGTCTTGTTTTCAAGATAAACTCTGCTTCTTCAAAGTGCATTAACAACTTGGGCATCATCATTACGCTGTGGCATATTAAGCTTTTTTTTTTTTAAGTAAACGTGAACAATATTGTTTGAAGTGTCTGTCATCTTGAAAATGATGCAAAACGTTTTTTATATAAATATATAGCGACATTTATTGAATTGACTAGTGCTTTATTTACAGGAGATCTGCCCTCCATTCTGACACAAAAATCTCCACAGTAAAAGGAGAGGCACTTTCCCCAGTAACCACACGTGCTCAAGCCATCACCTGGCCTGGGCAAGGCGCCAGCAGCCTTAAAGCCTGACGCAGCAGTGGTATTCGACAGCCGCTAGAGGAAACCCTCCCTCCGGCCTCTGCTCATTCTGAAGTGACAAGAACACAAAACCACAAGGAACCTCAATGTTCTCCAAAAACACTGAGAAAGGGATCCGATTCAGGACTTTCTGATGTAACACCAGCTGAGATCTCTGTGTGTTCCTGTTGTGTTTTGCCTGAAGGCGGTCGGTGATGTGCTTTAGTCCGTCTCAAAGCAGACGGAGACAGAGCTGTGAGCTGGAGCTGTGTGGATCAGCAGTCACACTGAGAAGGGATGAAAATTATACTTGACCTTGGATAGAGACACTCGGATTCAGAGTGTCTGTGTGCTATGGTCAGACCTGGAGGCTGTGCTATGGTGTGTGTGCGCAAGTGTTTATTTACATTTCATTTAATCCAATTAAGTATTTAAGAATTTAATTCTCTAGAATAGTGTGTTTGTGTGCATGTTTTTGATAGAAAGCTAATCAGTAGAGTAAATAATGCTGAGAGCATTGAGTTGTGCTTGTGAGTGCCAGCCCTGTGAGTGCCAGCCCTGTGAGGCCAACAAGCTGGATGGTAAAGTAGACTATGGGTCCAGACTATCACAGGCAGTTTAAGTACTTGTGTGTGCAATTATCTGGGATAGTGTGTGTGTTCGCTGTGTTTGCATGGGAACTATTATATGTTTGCACATGCGTTTGACTGTCAGTGTAAGGGAGATAGAGGTGGCGAGGTAAATTACGAGGGAGATAGAGGCAGTGGGGTAAATACAAGGGAGATTGAGGCAGCAAGCTAAACATGAGGGAGCGAGAGGCTTGGAGGAAATTCCAGGAAGCGAGAGGTAGGGAGGTAAACATTAAGTGAGAGCAAGCAAGCTTCTTCAAATAGCTTCTATTCATACATTGAATTGCTTCTATGTGCTTTTCAAAGAAAAAGAACAAATTATAAAATACAATTGCATAAAAACAAATATTTAAATCAAAACAACATGAAACAGAATATGTTTTAAGAATAAAAAGAAATAAAAAAAACGGGATAAAAACAATGCTATAAAAGATGTAATGCTAAGTGGGTTCAAGTGCTCAGTCACGTGTGTGAAAAGAGAAGTGTATTTTAACCTGGATGTAAAAGGAAGCAAAGAAAATGAGGGAACGAGAGGCAGCGAGGTAATTGAGAGGGGGAGGGCAGTGAGATGTATGCATTTACCCCTGTAACTCTCACCACCCACTTGCCCCGGAGCTGGATGCACTGCCCCTGTGGTGTGTGTGTGTGTGTGTGTGTGTGTGTGTGTGTATATCTCCGCGTGTTTGTCCGGTGTGTCCTTCTCTAAGCCTCGCTCATCGCGCCCTGCACGCTCTCGTCCGCAGCTAATTCATTACCCTAATTAGGCCTCATTAGCCAGCTTATGCTAGTTCCAATTAGCATCCTAGCATAAAGCATCACAAACAAACAGAGTCTGTGTGCAGGGTCCCGTGACAACCGCGAGGTCAGGCTACACATGGGGGAATCCGATTACTCTCATTTACAGTCCAGAGTCCAGTGCACATTGCACTACCTCCACTTGGATACCAACAGGCTTTTTAGAGATCTCGCTTTCTGAAATTGGCTCAAACTCCCCCATGTGAAATAAGCCAGACACTTCAAAACAGTATTGTTCATAAAAGCAAAAGGGAAAGAGAGCTCTAAGAACCAACCGTCAGCCCAGATAGGGGAGGTAGATAGGTCATCGGATATATAACATCTGAAGCATCAGGTCTTTCTTTCCACTACCTGCAGAGACAGGAAGCGAAGTGGCCGACCAATGGAATCTTATGGCCTGAGATAGTATTGGGATGACATTCTGTCCATTTGCTCATCCAAAAAAACATCTGATCTAAATACAGTTTTTTGTTCTAGATAGAAAAACATTGACAAACAGAAAGGACAACGTTTTGTAGATACATTTCAGGCCTGCAGGGCAAAATGAGTACCCTTAACAGTGTGCATTTCCTCAAAGAAATGTTAGAAGCACTTATATGTGGGTCATATATTTGACTTGTCAATTGTACTACGTCCATTTCTATTATTTTCTTCTAATGTAAAGCATGTACGAAATTTGCCATACAAATAATCTTGCCTTGCCACAAAAGGATCTTACCAATTTGTGCTTGGCTCTGCCTAGCTCCATTCTCTTTGTTTCATTAATGGTCGACCGAAAATGACAAATCTGGGTGATTTTCAGTATCCCTGAGAGAAATGGAAGGTTGTCTTGATTTTTCTAAACAAGGGCTCAACAAAGTAACCTCAGGACAGTCTGGTCAATGTGCTAGCTAGCTTAGCGTCATCTTATAAAGCATACAAGCACATAAAGAACCCTTGACTGTGTCGCTATAGGTGGTGAATGGCAGCCTGTGTGGCATGCTTACTTCCAGACATCCAAATTAATCCCCATCCCATTCATACGTCATACCTCCCCCCGGCATTTTCTCCTAGCCTACCATTTGCCTGTCACATGTGTAAGCCTGAATATTTTTACAAATACGCAGATAACAAGCGTCCCTCCTGCCGAGGCACTAATTCACTGTGGCGGCTTTATCCAATGCAATCTTTTCAATTTGTCCTCGCCGATTTTTTTCCCGCTCTTGCAGTTTACCACAGCAAACAGATGGAGGCAATTTTTCAGTCGCATTTACTGCCTGCCGTCGCTCACAGTGCCTGAATCCCAGCTCTCCATTCAGAGGATAAAGGAGGTACCCTTAACTCAGCCAGACACCACCACAGACACTCCACCGAACACTCCTAGACAAAAGCACGCACACAGTCGCACAGCACACGGAGAGTTCATATGTAGTCAGACAGACTTCAGAGCCGGTGTGATATTGGCTTTCCGTTCCGTGCCTTGGGGGTGATCAGGGTTCCAGAGGGAGAGTGCGCGTGCACACTGAAGACCAGCTGTGCAACTGCACTTCCAGATGGACCTCGCCATGACACTGTGCGTGTGAGTACGAATTATTTGTATGCCATGCATGTGTGCATACCGTCCATGTAAGTATATACAATGTATTGTTCATGCAAGTGTGTGTGTGTGTGTGTGTGTGTGTGTGTGTGTGTGTGTGACTTGGATTTAGACATGTCAGCACATGATTCACCACTGCCTTCTTTTACACTCTTACACAGAAATCACAAGATTTGCTGTTATAGATAGCACAGCACTGGGTTGGCCATATTTATCCACGAAGCACACAACAACTACAACAATGTGGAAAAAATTGAGACGCACGGAAGTTAACTGACTGAAAAACACACACTCGCATAAATGATTCACTCATTATAGCTGACAAAAGCTCTTCCGTGGCTACTTTTCCTGAATCGAAACCCTCCCACTCCCAGTCACACACACGCAAGCACACAAAAGAGTCGTAATGACTAATCTACAGAACAGGTTTAGTTGGAAACATCCCAGTGCATATGGCCTAAGTCCCATCTCCTCCCAGCTCAGACCTTCAGGCTCTCCACTCCTCCTCCAAAAGAGGTGCAGGGGAAACCTAATTAACTAAAATAACAGTCAGTGAACATATTCTAATTCATTCCCTCTAAAGGCCTAAAACCGCAATAAAGGCAGAGCCATATGCGCCCCGGTGGCAACGCAGCGTGAGATAAAAGTACAATAAAACACAGACTCATAAATAAAAAAGATAAATGGGGGAATGAATAAAGATAGCCTGGTTTGAGTTGAGATGTAGTGAGTGGGTGAATCAGACTAGAGGTTTCAGGGAGTGGGATGGTTGACTTGGCCAGTTGTGTCTCAGTAGGATTCCCAACACAGTCATAGTATATTAGAACAGTGGTATTTAAATGCTCGTTCTCCCCAACACACACACACATGCTCTAACACAAATAAAACCCGCCGTCTTCCACCCCTCTGTGTCTCTAATTAATCTCTCTTGCATGCACCCCCCTGCACTCCAACCCCAACCATCAGCTCCAGCCTGACGTCTCCTCGGAGAGAAGCGCACTTTGTGCGAGTGTGTGTTTGTGCACGTGAAGGGCGTGTGTGTGTGTGTGTGTGTGTGTGTGTGCTCCAGCAGCTGTCAATCACATAGCCCAGAATACACTACCCAGGGGTTCATCAGACTGAGGTGGCACAAAGAGAATGAGGCAGATTGATGGTGTGTGTGTGTGTGTGTGTGTGTTTGTACATTTGAGCAGCCTACTAAGAACCAAGTTAAAGGAGCGGTATGTGTCAAAGCAAGAGGGGGGAGAAAAGACATCTTCCACAACAATGACACAATTACCGTTCAGTTAAGAATGGTTTGCACCCGCTGCTTTTAAGGTCTGAATAATCCTGATGAGAAAATGTGAGCATATTGCCCTTACGTTCATATTGGTGTCAATGCCGGAGAGAGAGGTGGGAAATGTGAGTTATTCACACAGACTTCAAGTTAGGGCTTGGGATTCGACCCCAATAAGAAGGGGTCATTGTATCGGTTCATTGTTCCTTGTCAGTTGGTGTCATTAATGCCTTTGGCTGCAGCCAATGTGTCTTAGTCATATGACACACCTAAGTCTGGAGAGCCGACAATCTCATGTGAACCGTTTTTAGGGATTAGGGCCGGGTTAGAAGGGTCAAAGGGCACTCCGTCTCCACCCCAACAAACAAAAGACAAGGGTGGGCGGTGGCTGTATTCTTTGAAGGGGGCATAGTTAGGCTTCGTTCTGCGGCTGTGGTGTCTGGGTGTGTTTGTGTAGTCCCCCCCTTAAGCCGGAGGTAAAATAAGCTCTGTTTCAGTGGAGCTGTCTGAGAGGACAAGGAACGGATGGAACGCAAGGGGACCAGCTGTTCTGGAGCGCTCAGCGGCGAGGTCAGGGGGAGAGGCGCCGTGCTGCAGCTGTGTCCTCAGGGCTAGTGGGAGCTAGAGAGGATGCGCTGCTCACTTCCACACAGAACAGCCGCGATGAGGAAGGGTCATAGGCAAAGAGGAAAGATAAATGAGACCCAGACTCTCACACGCAGGCCTAAAACTGACAAAAAAACACAAAAAGGGGACTGACATTTTTCAGCAAAATCTACAGCGAATCGGTTTATAACTTCTAAGAAACCTAAATGGACAAAACTTCATTAGAAATTACAGTAGAAAGAGCCTTGCTAAAACTACTGTGGCAAACAAAATAATGCTGTTTTGAGAAAGAAACTCACACAGAAAATCCAGATAAATGGCATGGAAAGTCTGCCAGAGACACTTGTTTACAGAACACAAGTCTAGACTCAATAAATGGAAGAACTGTATGTCCAACCTTGTGTTAGACAAACCTCCTCATTATGAAGATAGGTAGCTGCAACTCTAGTCAGAACTTAGTCACACTTCAGTTCGTACCTGAGTCACAATTAGGGTGGGCACATTTTAAAGTGTCTGTAATACTGTATGGAAATCATTCAATCCCAATGTGGATCGGCAGCACACAAGAATCGTGGTGGAGGTAGATAAGGAACGTGTTTAAAACTAAATGAGAAGGGGAGTCTGAGGGCTAATCTTGACACCCAGCGATGAATTTGTTAAGGCTGCAGATAGAAGAAAGGAAAAAGCAGGGGAGGGGAATCCTAAAGTCAATAACAGAGGGCTAAGTAGTCTCCTAGCAACCTGGGCCTGATGGAGCGCAGTGGCTTACGTTGTCTCAACTCGCAGATAGGCAGGGTACGATAGGCGGTCCCATCTCAAATCAACATCCTTACTCCTAGCCCATTATCATGTAGTTCAGAGGGTGGCAAAGGTAAGACTGGGCAATATGGTCTATTGTGAGCCTTGAGTGCCATCCACAAGTGTATATGGGATAAAAGCTACATAGCAAGTTGTCATTAAGCGAGACGAGGACAACAGGTATTTGACATATGCATTTTTACGGCATACGGCAAAGATAGTGCATTTGATCTCTAATAAAGTAGAAGATAAGCAGTCTAATGTGAAAGTATAGATTGGGATCTATTGGGCATATTTCTATACTGCTGAGGTTAGGGCGCCGTGCTATCCCAATCAGAGTTGTGGCATTTATTCCCGCATGAGGCAAAACCACAGAATATATTGTGTGACTGAACCACTGAATAAAGGTAGTGATGGAGAAAAACATTGGTAGTTATAGAACGTTATATTATTCTACGTTCTTTTGCAATTTTTTTATTTATATATTTGCGCACCCACACTGAAACTTTCTTCACAGAAGTTTTTTTAAACATGGAGCCTGTGGTCCCAGCTATTTATTTTTCTATGACTGATAAAAAATATGTCTCTCCTCGTTATATATCTATTGTCACATATGTATGCCGAGAAATGTATTAGAAGCATTTAAGCATTGGGGGAAAGAAATCAGTATCAAAAACCAAAGCATATAGAATTGTTAGAATCGTGAAAATTGTAAACGCATATTGTAAGTGGCACCTACGTAATAAGATCTTTTTTTAGATTCCTGCCAATGCTCTGCCCTTCACAAGTGTTCCAGCTAAATGAACGAATTGTATCTTATATTCCTGAAGCAGGATCTATTTCCATCCTGGCGTTGCATGGTTACCTTCTGGGAACCATAAAGCCAGTATACTAAAGACTCCTTCAGGGCTGTTTGACATTACACCTTTCATTCTCCCCATTCAGAAAGCTGGAAGGATCCCCCCCACCCCCCACCGAATGCAATCGAGCAGAGAGTACCTTTGAAACCTCAAAAGAAGGATAATGTTGCCAGAGATCCATGACTTGAGTCACTAAGAATTTCAACTGTTTTTAATTCAAATGGAGATGCTACGGGTAAGTTGTTGGGAAAAGGCAAGGAATTAAGATTGAGTAAGGTAAAGGGAAGGGATAGAAGCTTTAATTGTGTCAATTATACCATCTCAGTTTGAGAGAAGCCCATATACACACACATACAAAGAAGTGTTCGTCAAACCATGACACCTTTACATAAAGATCTTTCAAACACCCACATCCTTCTATCGGAGACACATATCTTGAATGTGTAATCGTGTCTTTTTTCCCCCCTCGCTGTGGTGCGGAAGAGTAATCTAGTGCTTTGATCCGTCTCAGTGAGGAGCTGTCGACTCCTATCCAACCATGTAATTCCCCACGATGAGGTGTTTGAGGAGCCGCCATTGTTAGCATTCCCTTTTGACAACGGAGACAATCCGCCTCTGAAAGTCAATCTTACCGAGGCTTAAACCGTCTCCGACAAAGAGCGCAGTAATTTTCGTTGACAAAGTTAACAAAACAAACTAAAGCCACTTTCAAACACGATGGAAAGAAAACTCGAGCGCCGTAAACAGTCTCCCCTTGGTAATAGACCAAGCTAAGCTAACTGTGTCGGCTCTAACAGTGAATACAATTACCACTGCAATAACCGCTAATGGTAAAGCCAATCATAACAATAGCACAGCGTGAAAAGATAATGTGTTTGTGCCCAGATGTAGTGTAGCACAATTAAGCCAGGGAAATGAAATGGGGCCTGGATTCCACTGGTTGAATCCATCTGTTATCAGGTCAGTCCTCTTTCTTCCTTTTCTCTTTTAATTCCTGTGTCTTTTAGGTAAACACAAAAAATGAGAATGTGGCGAGAACATTTGACATGAGACACAAGTGGACAGACCGCTGAGAAAACAAGCCATAAATAAATGGCATTGTGACAGCTCAAACTCAGGAAGAAGTGCGAACGCGAAGCTAAGAAATCCTAAAATGTCTCCTAAAAAGGTCTGTTTTTCCACAGACTCTAAACAGTTCGAGCCTAGCGACTCATGATGGACAATGAAAGTGGCGGGTTAACACTAACACTGCAAGAACTAAACATCCGCCATTTTAAATAGGGTTTCTATGGAAAAAGCACTCTGCGCAATCTGAACACACTTCCCTTCAGATGGAGAAGTTCAAAGAAGCCCAATAAAACATTTACAGTGTAGAGGATTCTTCCATCTCTACCGCAGCTGGTCTTGCACCTTTTTTCGGCTATGAATGACCTTGGGTTAAATACATTTAATTCGAGTTCACAGAAACTCCACACCCCCTTGCTCTCCAAGCTCAAAGTCGAGCACTTCGGACAACAGTCTTTCAAATGTCAAGCAGAACATCCAATTGCCAAGAACAGACAATCTTTCTGTTATTCAGGCTCCACAATCAAACAACAGGGCCTCATTCAGGACCACAGTTGTGACTTGAAGAGGTGTTCCCTATACAAACATTTTGCTGGTGTAATACAATATGCACACTGGACAGATGAGTACTGCTGAACAGACAATCATACCAGATAGTATGTCTGGGGCATCACAGGCTATTGCTTTGAATTGGAAACCCTACCTTTTTCCCCACACTAGCCAAAGCTGCATATTTCACATGTATCGGTCACATGCGTCAGAGCCACATAAGACTCTTTATAGGTTCACTTTGAACATGAAAAATTCTGCATTTTCACAAATTAGAAATAACAGCGGGGTGTTGCCTAACCTTGGGTAGGTCATTGATGACATGCATTAGTTCACATTCGCCAGGAAATGTAATTATACTTGGTTACACCACTGGGCTATACGTTTTCATACTTTTGAAAGTCAAGCTTGCCACTGAAGCTACACAAGTGAAAAAATGTATGATGTATCCCAGGTAAATTAAGTGGGAAGCAAAGTTATGACTACTCAGAATAATTGTTTTCATCTGCATCAGTCGTGATTATGTTTAAAAGAACAATAAATTACTATTTCTGTACATTTTCATTCATATTCAAAACACACTGGCAAGGTATTACCTATGCTATCTAGTCATTTCCCCTTGAACTTCAGGACAGCAGTGCTCAGCAACCAAGAGCCAACATACTGTGCCCAGTGTGGTTTTGCTGCCGGCTCACTGTGCCAACTCTCCCCATTGAGCAGTAAGGGGTATCGAAGTGACATCCAGATGGTTGCTAACGTTACCCAAAATATATCCTGTTATTTCGCATGTAGCGTAGGTGGTTACCCTACTCAAATATAACCAAGTGGGATGGAACAAATTGTCCACATAAGCCATCCGGCAGTGACGTGATACGGCAGCTCTGTGAGGCCAGTTTGCTGTGTCCAGTGGAAAGCAACAGACAGTAGTTAACATCTCAGCACAACACCGGTGCACTGGTGATTCATGCTGACTGGTCATTAGATTGGTATTGTTAAAGCGACATCCAGACTGTGAACAATAATGTGATACTAACAAAGTTATTTCTTCCTTGTCCATTGAAATCAACATATGCATTTTAAAAGTTGTAACTAGCGCCATGCTGCTGTCAGCATATAACTAGCTATTTGGAAAAGATCCGGCAGGCTGATTGACCTGAGTGAATGAACCATATCTGTTGCTCTCAACACTACATACAGTAGGTCATTATTTATTTACCAAGCGTGTCCATAAAGCCTCCCCCAAGCAAGCCCCTTATCCTAGTATTTGTTGACATAATTTCAGATCACTTTAATTTGGACAGAAGCTGCAAAGATTGGGAAGAAATGAAATTTGAAGCGTATTATGTTATGTGTATGTTATTTAAAGCATTACATCACATGGAATGATGATTCATAGATCCATTTTGCAGTTTTACAACATTGTTTTGCCTGAAATCAACCTTCAAATTCTGTCTAACACTGGAAAAAAAAAATTGTCGTGATCAGCAATGATACACAGAGACATACAACGCGTACGCACGTCGTCACACAAAGGCGGCATATCGCTGCTAAATTGTTACCGGCGCTCCAAGATAGTGATTTATTTAATAGCTTTCAAGATCAAATTATTAGAACCTGTTGTAAATGGAGCAAGCACATCTGAACAGGGACACAAATGAGACCCATGAGCTCCCAGCATGACTTTCTGTTCAGTTTCCTCTATCCTCTCCCTATTGCAATGGCGCACATCCAATAGTTACACCGTTTCACAGAACTCACTGCTCATGCATCACAAACGGAGTTGGGGCCAGAGAGGTTGGGGCCAACTACAGAGTTGGTTATATAAAACATTTTGATGTATGAGAATGTTACAAATCACAATTTGACAATAATTAAGTCATGGGAGGATGGGCGATCTTTTACTTGGGAACTAAGTTAAATAATGTTGTCTTTTTGCATGCAAGTTTATGTATAGTTCACATTTCGTTTTGCTAAATTGCAGAAAGAAACCAAGGTGTGGTAGAACAACATAAAAGTTTTTATTAGGAAGCATTTTTAAAGAATTTGATGTAGAAGCATTTGCAAGCCCAATCCCAAGAATACATAGCACCAAAGAAACCTACCTTATGCGGATGCAAAATGAAGACCATTCACAGTCGGCCTATGCAAAATGCCTAGGCTTACAGTCCCGATTAACAGCAACACAAGTCCACACCAACTGAACGGACACTATAGCATGACAAGAGGGACTTATATTCACACACAAAGCTGGCTACATTCACTTAACATGAACATTGCAGGTTATTTTGCACACCCACAGTTAAAAAAAAGCTAGCATTATAGAGAGGAAAAAAACTAAATACTGACACTAAGTATTAAATCAAGAAGAGGACATTTTAAAGCAAATGTAAAAAAGCATCACTGCAAATCACAATCTAATATTCAATGCAACATCTGTGGCTAGACATGATCATAGAGATTTATATTTAGACGCTCCAGGTTTATCTTTCTTTTCACAGAGGAGCTGAGCATACAATGTGTTGTGAAAAACTGTCGACTAAAGACAGCACAAAACATTAGCATAAGTGCAAATTCCCAGTTTAGCCATGTTTGCGGTCTGTTTCTGACACAGCAGAAAGGGATCTCATTAGTTTTTTTTATATATATGTGGTGGAAAGTCAACACCCCTGAGGAAAGATCCCGGTGAAACTTGGAAGGAAATAAAAAGTTGATGGATTCTTGACACAGAGCCAAAATCCCCGATCAGATTGTAATCAGACACTACTATTGTTAGCACTGAAAGGCTGTAGGAAAAAAGGTACAAATGCCATAGGAAGTAGACGGGGGAAAGGCTTACTAGGAAATACATGCATAAAGTCTGAGAAAGCTCTTTGGGTAGATCCTAGGCTGTATTTACTGCAACTCTCAAGTTGGTACTAAACAGTCTGAGAACATGATTAATGCTCATTTCTGGTGGGGCTCTCCTTATTCCATGACATTTGCTTTCGACAGGGACAAATGCTTAACGTGTCACATGACAACTGATTCACCTTTAATAACTTAAAGGGATGAGGCTCTCTTTCAGCTCCTATCAGGGAATGATTGAATGGATATGAGTCAATGGCTGTTAGCAGTGCTGCACTGTCAAAGAACCAAAGAACCATCTGGTGGCTGTCTATTAAATTAATGCAGTTATTTTCCCCCCACACCGGTATGATCTCGAACCCAAACAACCACGCAGTGTTGGGAAATGATAGTGACAGCTTAGGAGTTCAATGATTCAAAGTCAAGAGAAGAACTGGTTCGGCGCTAATACGAATAATTAATTGAAAATATTAATCTGTCCATACAGAAGCCTTTATATTGCATTCCTCTTATGAAGATAATTTAGCTTGACTGTGAACATGCAGAGACACTGTTTCGTGTGAAGAGACGTGGATTTCAAGCTGTCTTTAGGCCAAAGTCAATGTGTATGCTCCACTCAGGCGACAGAATTTTGTTTTGTCTCTGTATGTGTTAATGTCTGATTCTCCAATTCAGTGGCCTCACAACAGTAGTCTAGGCTTGAACAATGATCTCAGTTTTTCCCAGACGTACTATCAACATCCTGGTGAGCTATGTCTGATTCACAACTACCACTGTTTTTGACTATTGTGATTCTTTCTTTTCACAACATTTGGCAGACTGCACAGGTTCTTTGACAAAAATGTTAGCTTGGAGGGACGTTTACATTGAGCAATGCTACACTGTGTAGGTCTCATTAGAGCAACACTATGGTTTTTATTATAAGTTTCAGTAACTAGCCATTCCAGCTAAACCTAATTGGCTCATCTTTGGATTAACCCCAGCCAACAAAAACCCTAGTGATTGGCTGCTTATAGTTAACAAACATACTTCCCAAAAAGAAACAATTCATTCACGGTCAGGAATGAACACCCCATTACAAGTACAAATTGCCACGCTTTAACAGCAAAAAGCTGAAAAACTCAAATTCCAAGAATGTTCTCCAAGCAACAAATGAGGATGAACAAACCTCTCTGGGGCATTCCCAAGCAATGCTTGCATGTTCGATCAATGTGTCAGTTTCAAATTTTCAAGAGGTCTCAATATCACACCGTAAGGCCCATCATTCCAACAGCCATAAAAAATCTCCACCTTAGAAGCACCAGACTCATTCCTCTACTGCTGCAGCCCTGACAAGATGGGAATTCACACCGCAGCAATGTCAGGCAGCCATCTCACAAGGCTCTTGCCCCCACCCCCACCCCCCCCCCCCCCCCCCCCCCCCCCCCCCCCCCCCCCCCCCCCCCCCCCCCCCCCCCCCCCCATATTACACTCTAAGATGTCCATCAGTTCAGCGGCTCTGTGTTCGACCGGCAGTCGAAAGAGAGCTCATTCTGAAGCAGAACCTGTCCATCACTGCACACTGCTGGCCCAGCTCCAAAGAAAGCTGGTCGGAGGGAATTCCCTGTCCCAGGCCTCCTATAGAGACTGGGAAGGCGTTAATCGGGAAGGGGCAGCAGTCAAGAAGACTAACGCTAGAGAGAAAATAAACAGGCAGGAAACTAAACAAAAACACACACATACTCACTGTAGGGGGTGTACTGGTCTGGGGAGCTTTGAGGCGAACATCAATTGATTCCAATAGACATTAACGCAACATTTTGAATTAGCTTGTGAGAAGGGCGATACGACTGGCACACGGGAACTGTAATTTTATTACTTAAAAAGCCTCAGCTGAGCAATGGATTGTTTATTGACAAGAGGAAAAAAAAAAATTGTGCTGGAGGGCCACTAGCTGGTGGGGGTAATGTAGAACGATGGTCTGTTTACTAAGTATTTAGCTGTGTGCAATTGTTAAAGGAACAACCTGACCAAATGGCTCCTCTTCTGTTTCTAAAAAGCAGCAGCGTAGCCCGACCAATGATTTGGTTATTTATAACTACACCCTATAAAGCAGCTAAATACTGGTTGGCACACACCCATCAGAAGAGCCTTCCATCACAGTGGGTCAAAGAGGAGCAGTGAGGGTCTTTAAGAGTCTGACCTGTACTCAGGAAGTACCAGCCTGTCAGCTAACAGGGTCAACACACATTCAGGTGAAGGCCCTGCTTAAGAACTGAAGGGCAAACTTGATCCCGTTGGGTACATTTCATGTTTCCCGAAGGTAGGTGTTAAATTCAATGGGTTGTACAGTGCAGACGCCAGGTTTTAATCTATTTTGAGGCCTTAACACATCTGTAACATGTCCCGGCATTGAATATTCTCTTCTTCAGATTGGAATGTCACTGCATGTAAAATTTAGGGTATGTTAATTTACAATGTTTTCTTAATAACATACTGCTCTCTGGAAGAATCTTTGAGATGCAAACAAAAAAGTAATGCTGAAAGCCAAACCAGCGTGATCTAAGTACTCTGTAGTGGGCCTAACAATGCTCTACTGACAGGAGTTGATGGGTGCTCTCCCCAAAGCAGTTCACAGAAACTGCTGCCACTGGAGTAGAAAGGGAGACCGTTCAAACCACAGAGAACATTGTCAAGCTGCAAACAAATGGAGTGGAGATCGAGACTTAAATGGCTATAACAGGCTGTTGCAACAGTGCTTTGAATGCTAGTGTGTGAGTTTACTTCAAGCTTGGAAAAGAATGGAAGACAAATTGTTAGCAAACACTAAACTCCTCACACGTACCTCCTTCCAGGCTTTCACACAGGAAGAAACACCTCCCAGCATTTCATTAGCAAAACAGCCTTAGCTTGTCAATAATAGTACAGACTAACCTAGGCAGATATTTCACAGCTTGGAGGGGGAAAACTAACTGGCGAAAATGCTCTGCTGCGGGTAAACATACCACAAGTAAAAGCAGGGAACATGTAGTCTCACAATGGCACTACACCTTCACCACTTTGGCTGACTGATGAGTTCAAAGAGCTCATGGTAATAGCCTGTCTCCAAAATCCCCACCACCATAAATCTTTCCCAAGAAAAATGGGAAGCAATCAGGTGGGAAGAGGGGTGTGTGTGTGTGGATAGTGAACGTGTGGACTTCAAAAATGATATGCGGGAGCCTGTGTGCGTGCTGCTAAGAACAAAAGTATGTGTGCCCGTGTTTTTCTGAAAGTAGGGCGAGTTTGGCAGTGCATCCAAAATGAAGCCATGATTCACACCCACCACTTAATATGACTAAAGAGTTGAACACAATAAAAAGCGTTCCCCTTTTCTTAAAGTATTCAAACCATTATGGAGAGCCTGGGAAAGTGATTTCCTTTTTGGCTGGACTCAGTGAGAGCAAGGAGGCAGCAGCCATGGTTTTGACACGAAACTGCCAGGGCAAATTTCTGCAACAGTCAAGGTTTCTTTCACTCCGCCGTTAAGAAATCATAGTCCGAGGCATTAGTCTGCGTAGTGCCCACCCATCATGTGTAATTTACAGATAGCAGGCCGTGTGTTTGTCTGTCTTAACTACAAGCAGAAGCCCTCACAAGCATGGTAAACTATAGTAAATGAAAGCTTAAGGTAAGAATTGGGTTTAGGTTTAAAGTTAGGATTAGTGTGTTTCATATACCATCAGGCAACGACTGACGAAGACGTAAGGAATAATCAAGTGCACAAAGCCACCAGCGTGCAGCCAGCGCTGCATTCAACCATCACTGCCATATAACAGCACATCAGACCTGCCAACCAACCAGCTTCCACACGGACGAAGAACGGATTATGAATAGTCAGGGAAGAAAAAAGGGGAGGGTTGAGAATCCTACACAGACAGAGAGAGGGACAAAGAGAGAGACAAAGCAGGAGAGAAAGAGTGAACAGAGAGCGAGACAGAGACAGGAGTGAGTGAAAGAAAATATGCAGTGGCAAGGAGACAAGGGGGAGAGATGCAGAGGAAGTGTGAAGAAGATGGGAGTGATAGCAGTGAATGCTGCTAATAGCAGGAACAAATTGCTTTTTTTCATAACCCATCTGCAACGGTCTTCCATGTGGCCTGGCTCTTTTTCTGGAAAAAGTGGGCAAAGCAACCTAACAATTCCCATGCCCAGGAAGATTACCATCCAAGCATGTTTGCGTGTAAACAATCTGACTATCTATAAAGTGCAGACAAAACAACAATATTGTTAGCTGTTAGTTATCTGAGAAGACAAACTCCATCCTGGGTCTTGGCGGCATTTCATCTTGACTCAGGCTGCCCTCGGCATTGTTTCAATGTGACATTCTACCTGCCGAATTTCTCCCCTCATTATTTCTATTTATGAAAATGAATGCATGTGTAAAGCCATCAAGAATCAATCCTTGGGCATTAGAAGCCATTAGACAGAACACAAGACTGGCAGTTTAGCAGTGTCAACCACACTGACTTGTCTAGCAGGGTGGTCAGGGTGCGCTGCCTCTTTCGGGGGCAGAGCACATCTAACAATCCCCAGGCTGTAGGAGACAAAGCTAGTTTATCCATAAACAGTAGAACTGTCCATAGAGCCCAGACAAAACAACAGGAAAGAAAAAGAGAAAATGAAAATGAATGGGGGGTGTGAGAGAGTGAAAGGGATTATTGGCATTGGGGGAATTGTGCAATATGAGGTCTGAGTGCATTTTTTTTTTGTCAAGCAGCAATAAAAAAAACAGGACGCATGTGACAAAACATTTTAAATACCAAATAAACTCAATGACATTTGTCATTGCACACTCCTTTTTGAACAGGTAAAAGAATCGTTCAACCCTTCATTACAGTAGTAGCACATTTTGTGCCTGCCACAGCTAATATCTTTGACAAAGGGATTCGTAATCCAGTCAGAAAAGTCAGAAATATATTGAAAACATCAATAGTAAATTTGTGTGCGCTATACACCACAACTTGCATTGCAGAAAAACATGAGATATTATACAAGCACACTCATGTGTGTGCAAACAAGCAACCAAAAGTTTAAAGAACATCTTGAATCCATTAAGTCATCACAGACCGGTAAGTCTCCAGAGCTCAGAACTCTAACTGAAACAGTAGCCTTATGGAAAAAGAGGCCTCTTCAAAACTGCAAATTTGTGATGCTAAAATTCTAGCAACATGCATTGCAGTTAAAATAAAAAAATGAATAGTGGACATTAATCATCCAGAGCAAACAGGTTTTATCCACAGATGATACATTGGAAATTGTGGTTGAAATTTTGTTATGCCAGTAATTTACTAAGGTTGTTGTGCATTTCAGCTCTGCTCACTTGTACAGAATGTGGCTATAGCAGATAAGAATAGCTTTGGCCAACTTCTCACGTGTTGTAGACATCTTACGTTGTTGCCGAGGTTTGCAACAACATCCATAGGAGGGGGACACAGTGGGCTGTACTGAATGTATACAGGCCTGAGCTCAACCTTCAACGCAGAGCTCTTGACCAGACTCTGCTGTGTGTTGTTAACGGCTCCAGGACTTGAAATCTTGAATAAAGCTTTACTTGTGAAAATGTTCTAGTCTCGTTACCTTTCCCATTTAGTGAATTCCACAATTTGGTGATTATATATACATATATATAATAAAAATACAAATAAACTTTCTTTTGTAAGTTATTGGTTTTGAGACCAAGTGACCGGAGAGCGGATACACCATGGGGACATTAAGAACAATGACTGCCTGCCGGATCCACTGATCGAACCAGTAAAGATAAAAGTTGATAAGTGGGGCAGGGTTGCCGCAAGACAAGCAGTATTTGTGGCACATTGTATCTCGTTTTCCATTAAAGGAAACATTCAGTGAGGCAAAGTAAAAACAAATGTAGAAGGAAGTTCAAAAAGTTTGAGAAGATTAAGAAAGATAAAATAACGTGTGATAACTATGGTAAGTGGGGGAGAAAGACCAAGAGAAGGACAGAGTGGGAGTAAGAAGATGGTAAAGGAAAGAGTGACAGAAGGTGATGAGAAAGTTAAGTAAAGGAATAGGAAGAGAGAAAGATGAGTGTGAAACACCACATATTTACTGTACTCCATTGTCAATGATTGGAAATAACAGAAAACAAAAGGCTAACGTACCTGGCATGAGCTTTATAGCAAATTTTGATTTTATACAGAATTGTCAGAACCCTTTTCATTTTCAGTGCACCTGTCATACAATGGGTGAAGGTGTTGTATAGTAATGTAACATTTTACATAATGTCCATTTATCAGTTAAGTATCAAGAGGTGTAAAACAAGGATGTCCATTGTCCACATATTCATTTATTACAGCTATGAAATGCTAATGAGTTGGATGAAGTGCAATAATTAAATATTAAAATCAATCTCTGAATTTCTCTAATATGCCAAAACTATATCTAAAGGATAGTTGGAAGGAAATTATAGATGTGCCGCTTTGATGACAATTGGTCTATGGAATAATACCCAAAACAAATTTTGATGCTTCAATCCGTTACTTCAAAGGTCAAACATAAAATTCTTGTGACAAGAAAAATGCTCAATATATGAAGAACTGAATAGTCAGCCATCTGTTCTGCTACTGCCCAGTTTCAGCAGATTCTGGAACTAAGTTAAGAAGCTGCTGTTGAGTCATGGTATGTCTATTGGGATGAATATACAGACAATACTGATTGGTGACTGTTAATTCAAAGGAAAATATGGTATTTCTGTTGTGTAAAACATTCGTCCTTAAGGCTACATCAGAAGAGATGGTACAACTGGAAAGATTAAAATATTTAGTAACATTCCAGTGGCGGAAAAAAAAATTATAGTGTACCGAGAAATATAGTTCAATCTCTGGAATTTGGAGAGATGGATTGACTTTAGTTGGTGTTGGGGTCACTTTTGGGAATAGGCAATATAATGTTGGGCGTGGCTGGTTTTGGGCAAAAGGCTTATCGGTTATGGGTGAGGTGTGTATGAGTGTTCTTGTGTGTGTTGGAGGCTATGAAGAAATTCAATTTTTTCCAAACAGTCATATTTTCTTTGTGCTGATCTATAATCTGTAACAAAATTGTCCCACAGTCCCTCCATAGGAACACCACTACAAACCAACCCACTGACTCCCATCTTTCTAAGAAATGTTCACATACACCTACACATTTCCTCAGTAACTTACTCAGACACACATTGTTCTGCTGCTATCGCATGCCACTTTCGGCCTGGGAAATTCCCCAGAAATGTTGGGAGCGTCAGTTTGCCCAACAACATAAACTCTTTTGAAATCAATCAGGTTAAACCAGCTCAGAAAGGCAAAAAAAACAAACAATAGAATGCTTTAATAGCACCGTGAATTATTAATGCCATGAGCTCAAAACCGCCCTGAAACCTCAGTGGAGCTAGTCGACTGACATCTACAGAGGCCACTTATGCACAAGGACGTATGTCAGCCGGGGCCGCTCGATCCCAGAAAGAGATTCACTATGCCCCTTTTCTTCAATCGTTCATCTTAGGAGATCATCCCTCGCTCCTTGGCAAAGAGGAGGATGAAAGTGGCCTTTCATTCTGGCAGCTGAAAGGGCGTCTTGAGAGGCGTGACGGTGGGCCTGTGACAGCGGCCCTGCCAAGACTGCTTGTTTACATGTACGCTGGGGTGCCATTGACAGTCTGGGCATGCTCGCTGCCCCTCAGATGGACGGTTCTCACGCCCCTCAACCAACCAAACCCCTCGTACCACGCACACACACGCAGAACAATCATCTTGTCCGCATAGCACGGCTACACAAACAATTAAGACATTAAGACATTTTCTTACCTGAGTTGAGTGGACCAGACGGAGAGCATGGGGTAGAGAAAACAGAGAGAAAACTTGAGTGTCGAGAATAACCTTTCCAAGAGCTGGCCTTAGTTACAAATTCTTGTCCAGCCCTTACAAGTTGACGCTAAGCACTTCCGCTACACATCCTCTACACAATGAGAGGCAGCTACATCCCTCAGAGCAACGTGGATGTCCAGCACAATCACATGGACGTTCTCGCTAGGGGGAGCCTGAGTGGATGTTGAGCAGGACCGACGAACGATGAGCGATATAGCATACGAAAACATTTCCTGTTTTAAATACTGATTTTTTTTTATTTGAGCCTGAATTCTAGCATAAACATCACAGACAGAATACACATTGTCATTGTATTTAAACAAAAATGTGATTGATGGTTGCTTCATAATCAACTCAATTATTACCTCCAAAATATGCTCACTGCAAGACATCCAGTTTGCGTAAATGTTCATCCGATGCTTACGTTGAGGCCACTTTTCTGTCCGTCCGGACTGTGCCCTCCCTCCTCTTTGGCTGTCCATCCTTTTCAACATCCCACACAATGTCACCAAATGCCCGCCCATCCTACTCAAAATTGCTCATTGCCCATCTGTCCTGCTCAACAACTCGTTTAATGTCACTTATCGTGCGTCCATCCACCTAAATATCCACTTGAGGGCTCCACCTAGTGAGGGCGTCCATGTGACCACGCTAGAAGTCCACATCGCTCTGAAGGATGTAGTCCCTACTGCAATTTGAGACATACAATTCTCAATTCCTGCATCCTGCTACCTAGCTGCCATGGCATCCCGCACATCACAACCAGCCTTCCTTCTTCCAGACACAACCTGAGGGATGCTGGGAAAGACCCAAATTAGGCCAGCCAAATCAGCACGTGAGCCTCATCGTGATAGCCAAGACCTAACAGATATGGCCCTTCACTACCCTCAAACAGCAGTTTTATTTTCCTTCACAGCACCACTCCATTACTCCCACCATACCAGGGGGTGTACATCAAACCTGCCCCCTGTGCAAGGTCAAATGCAGGGGTGTAAATCAAACTTGCCCTCTGCGCAAGGTCAAATACAGGGGTATGGGACAGTTGAGAGAAAAAGCAGGCATTACCAGCATAGAGACAGTAAGAGAAAGTGCACAAGAGAGTTGCAGTGTACACAATAAAATAAGAATGTCCAGGCAATTGTCCCATCCCTTTCAAACTGTTCCATTGCCAGCTGCCGTTGTTTTTTCAGCACGGTACGTGACAAGACTGAGATTATAAACACAACCTGTCTATGAGATTGGGATTGTCGGAACAGAGGTTGGGGACAAAACGTGACAGGTACACCGAATGTCCAGCAAGCACTTGGAGACATGCGGGCAAGTAACTGTATGATGGTGTAGGGGGCCGGCACATTTGGAAAAGTCATGCCATTGCGGTCAGCATAAATCTTAAAGACTTAGTCCGAATGTGAAGTGGAATATTTTCTGGTTATCCAGCATCTTTCAGCAATACAATTGTTCAATATCTTGAGGCACGATGAAATTGCCACCGAGCATAAAAGAAAAAAGCCCCAGGCCTGATAATGACGTTAAAAGCCTTTAAAAAACACCAAGGTCTGATAGGTAAAGCAAGTCAAAAGCCACAAGGGAAAGTCCCCGTAAAGTGAAAACAGAAAGAAACCAAAAGAAAAGTTGCCAACTAGGTCAAAGGTCCCTTAATGCACCACATAACTGATCAGACAGCACAAAATAGGGGGGAAAAGGATGTTCCAGCTAGCTGCTCTGTTTTACCTCTTCTTTGAGGAGGTATGATTGTGTGGTTACAGATTAAACTATCCCAGGGGAGGCTGGAAGGATAATCCCAAACAGAAAATGTGACCTTAGGGGAAGATTATGCCATCCCTATGTAGCTTATTAGGTAAAGAAGGCTTGAAACACCAAGGTTATGAGTTAGATTACTATTTTACTTAAAATCAACAAGGGGGTAAAATAATATTTTTTCTTATGGGTTCAGTTTAGGGTAAGTTAACATTTTGGTTAGGGTAAAGGGTTTGATATAGGGTCCGGATTACATTTTTGGGGTAATAGTTAAGGTTGGGGTACATAAAAATATTATGATTATAAAAATATTATTCGTGAATGACACTGACACAATAACTATCAACAAAGG
>JACXGJ010007084.1:0-31759 GCA_016801105.1 Esox niger | reverse complement strand
TTTATGTTGAGTGTTTTACCACAGTGGTGTGGTTTATTTTGGTTGTTAGCCGTAGGCTATACGTGTCACCCGGTCAGTGTCTGGTTTATGTTTGTATGTTTGTTACTTTGTTCATCCTTCAATTAAAACAATGGATAACTACCTCCATACCATCTCTGCGCCTGTGTCCTTCCACCAATTCTACCAGATACTTGACAGGCTGCAAGTGAAGGACTTCAAAATAAGATAGAAACCTTCACAGGGGGAGTCACGCAATCACACAATTACAGGAAAGGTTCATGTCATTATGGCTGAGGTAATTGCCTCCCTCACCTTTCCAGCATCCACCTTCCCTGGCCCTAAAACATTTCAATGAACCGTTCAAAGAGTTATGTTCTGGTTTCTTTCGGAAACACAACAAGAAAAATTGTAGCGTGACATCTTATACGTATAGACCTCTTGAGAACGGACGAAAGGCCGTACCATAGGAGCAAAACTTGAAGCGCTTTTTTTATTACATCTGTATTTAATGATTGTTGACTATTGTAATGACATCTTAACTGGACTCCCCACAAAGACTGTAAAACAGCTGCAGCTCATTCAGAATGCTGCTGCCAGAATGTCAACCAGGATCAATAAAAACAGGGCACATCAGCTGTTTCTTGGGCTTAAACTTAACCACAATGTTTAGCCTTGCAGCTTCTATAGCTTCCTCTTAGAACCTTTTACGGAATTTACCAGTTATTTTTTATATTTATTATTGTTTTCTAATTCGATGTTCTATTATTATTCTATTATTATTCTATTGGTGTTTATTGTTCTTATTCAAGTATTTGTTTTTATTCTATTGTATTTTTATATTTCTCTTTTTCTTTGTTAAGCACATTGAATTGCTAAGAAATAATATTATTGTGCTATATAAATAAACCTGCTTGTGTGCTTGTTTTACAATAAACAAAGACTATGATTATGGCTTCATTTTGTTTTAAGTCACATAGTAATATTTTGAGAGCTTGCGCCAACAGATTTCCATTAAATGTCCCTCATACAGCAGAAAGACCAGTCATGTATAATAAAGTCCTGATGTATTAAACTTTTTTTTGGGGGAAATAAAAAAGTAAAGGTTAACAATTTCTCCTCCGATAATGTTAAGCATTTTACTATAGAAAAATGGTTAAATCTCAAAATCACAAAATGGGTGAATGTTACCCTCACTATATTCAAACCAGGGTTTTCTGACACGCTAGGTGGTTAGAATGGGCAACCTCATCTCCTCTGCACTGAGCCTGAGCACCGGTGCCCCCCAGGGCTGTGTACTTACTCCCCTCCTGTTCACACATAACTGTGTGGCTACACAAAGCTCCAACACATCCTTAAAACTGTACCATCCTGGGTCTCATCTTCAACAATGATGATGTGAGGAGGTAAAGAAGCTGGCAACATGGTGCCAGGACAAGAATCTCTCTCTCAGCATCTGCAACACCAAAGAAGAAGATTGTGGACTTCAGGAAGTGGCAGGCAGTGGGTCATGCCCCCATACACATGCCGATAGAGCTGAAGTGGAGAAACTCTGAATGCAGGTTTCTCGGTGTGTTCATCAAAGACGGTCCAGGCATGCAAACACAGCAGTTAAAACTGTCCCATAAACAACAATTCTTCCGCGGAGAGTGCAGACATTTGGCATGTCTGTAAAAAAACTCTCACCAACTTCTACAGGTTCACCATCCTCTCAGGCTGTATTATTGCCTGGTACGGCAGATGCTCCGATTGCAAGTCCCTCCAGAGGGTGGTGAAGTATGCGGAGCATGTCAACGGCTGCCATCTCCCCTCCGTGCAAGGCATCTAACAATACACGATGCCTGAGGAAAGCACAGAAGATCATCAAAGACCAACATTGCTGCCATCTGGTAGATGCTACCGGTGCACCGGGGCAAGCACTTTGACTCACAACCGTTTTTTCTCTCCGGCCATAAGGCTCCTAAACCAGCAACACTGGTGCATGATCATGCTGATCACACATGAACATTCCAGATGCTCTGAAGTCTTTTCAGGTACATTCAATGTAAATTAAAATATTTCTTTCCATGTACCACTCATATGTATATAAAATATTCAGCACTTCTGACCATATTGTTCATACTCCCCATCTTATTCTTTCAAAATTTGCTGCTAGTATATATTTTTATTTATATTATTGCCATGCTTGCCATATCTATAACAAAATACCTCTGCTAGTTTACAATACTCTTTTTAAACTGCTGCTGAGGTGTTGTGTTTTATTGCTTAATTTCTTTGCTGTTTTTGCTTTACATATTTTGCTTAATTCTCACTATGAAGACGTTGGGTGCCAAGAGTTGGGTGCACAATAATTTAATTAGGCAAAATGACACTGTCTTATGTTATTTTTCTGAAAATGCGTTTTTGTGTCTATAATTCACAAAATACAAAAATCTTCAAAAATGCATACCTCACTGGAGTTATCATTTTCTATCTGTGATCGAATCAAAAGCGTCAATGAAGACAGGAGGACAAATCAAAATCTTTTAACCACGAATGTTTAGCTGTGCTAGTTTGTGTGTTAGCAAGTTGACTTGGGATAGTTCGCAAATTTCACAATACTATTAGAAACCTAACATTTAATTACTTTATTGATGATTTGTTAAAAAGAGATAGCAGTAGTGAACTGTAAGTTTAGGCATATTTGTTAGCTATATTGCGGTTTGTTAATAGTATGCAAAGTTGATAGCTAAAGTAAATAGCTAACCCACTAGCTTGCAAGCTAACCTCAGTTAGTTACCTGGTCCTAACTCGCTAGCAAATGTAAATATTTCTGTAAGCTACGGTGAATATAGCTAGCCTACTATCTGCCCATCAGGTTGCAAAGTGGCAAGCTAACTTTAACTAGCCAAGTCAACTTTTCATCTTAGCTATCCACCTAGCAACTAGCGTTGCAGCTAGCTAGCTTAGTAACTAGGTCATGAAATTGTAAGCTCACTAACTAGCTAACAAATCTAGATACTTTTTAGAGCTTTTATGTGTTCAGGAGTGCAGTCATGGCCATGTATCAGTAACGGCCAGCTATAAAAAGTACTTAGTAGACTTGCTATTGTACCTAACTGCTTGTAGAAATTATGACTATAAAATGGATAACAGAAGGCTCAGATTATGAAGAAGCATGGACACAGTAGGAGAGATTACAACGAAGAGACCTGTCACGTCCCCGCCTCCGCCAGCGCGCAGCAGAGGGCGCCCACGCTCCAGAAACTCAGTACACACCTAACACACCTGTCACCAATCACCTACTCACACACCTGTCCCCAGTCACCTAATCACCACACATTCAAGTACAGCTCCCTGCCATCTCACCCCTGCCAGATCAATGGTTCATGTTTACATGCCATATCTCGCGTTTACTAGCTCTTCAACCTGCCTTTCCGTGCTCCGACCCATTGCCCGTCCCCGACCATTCTGCCTGATCCGTACCTGTACCTTAGTAGCCCGCCGGTGTTTTGACCTCTCGCCTGTCCCTGACCACTCTGCTAGCTTCCCGATTGTACTTCTGCCGCCAGCCCGTGTACCGACTCTCTGCCTGTCCCCGACTACTCTGCCTACCGCCCGTCTGCCCCTACGCCGCCGAGTCGTTAGACGCCTGACCTTCCGTCCCCGTACTCTCCACCTACCCTTCTCCCTCCTGCTCCCTGTCCGCGTTTGGATCCCTACCAGCACCCGTGACAAGACCGGTAAGTGAATAAAAGGGACACAAATAGTGGCAAAGAGTAAGCAGAGACAGAGAGTAGGGGATGGACGTGTTCAGGCAGTACATTAAGGCACAGAAATATTCTGCAATTTTTGAGTCAATCACCTGATCTCAACCCAATCGAGCATGCATTTCACTTGCTGAAGACAAAACCTAAGGCAGATAGACCCACGAACAAACAGCAAATGAAGACGGCTACAGTAAAAGCCAGGCAAACCTCACAAATGAGGAGAGCAAACATTTGGTGATGTTTATGTGTTCCAGACTTCAAGCTGTCATTACCTGCAAAGGTTATTACAAATTAAAATTGTATTTATCATTGTGTTAATTTGTCCAATTGCATATGTTCTGTGTATGAAAATGGTTGCAATTCCTAAACGTTTCATATGAAATTTTTGTTAAACACCTTGGATTAAAACTGAAATTCTGCACTTCAGCTGCATTTCGGTTGTTTCGTTTTAAGTCCATTGTGGTGGTGTACAGAGCCAAAATTCAGAAAATTGCGTCAGTGTCCAAGTATTTCTGGACCTAACTGTATTCTGTATGCTAGACTATACCAAGAGAAAAACTAGAAACCATCACGTAAATAGCTTAAACTGGGTAGATGCTGGGCCTCAGAATGTACCTTCTTGGTTGTAGAATGACCAAATATTTGTACTGTAAATATTGACCAAATATTTGAACCTAAATTCAGGACCATGGAGAGCATGCCCTATGAACCCTATTGGCAGTCTAGCCCCACCACAATAAAAGGGAGGCTAGAGCTCCAATTTGGCCAAGAATAGCACTGAAGAAACAACTAGCACAGATAGCCAACTGTTTTGTAATTTTGTTCACCTGAATTCATTAGTTTCTGTTTAATTAAATCCTGCTCAACAATACAATTTTAGGATGATTTATGATCTTGAAGAACTGGTTTTTGCCGGACCGCGGAAGTAAGCTGAGAAGAGTCTCTTACTGAGGGAGGGAGGACCGACTGACTGACTGACTTGAGTTGAATAGCGTAGCAGTTAGTGAAACAGACCTGCAAACAATAGGTCCTGTGTTCGGATCTCCTCACAGGCAAAGCGAAGTACACATTATGAATTATTCTGTGTAGACAAAAACTTTGCTGGCTAAAACCTTTAGTTTCTAAATTTGAGTAAGTCTGAAATAAAACAGTTCACGCTTATATTGCAACTGTTTCTAAAATACGCATCCGTGCATATGTTTAGGATTAGGATAGACAAACACATTTGCAGGCTATAACATACAGTAGTTACAACACCATTTATTAATTTTATCTGTGGGCCACAATAAAACTACGGTTATACATTATTGCAACTATTTATGGTACATTCCATGATTCTCTCATCTTTTCACTTGACGAAAAAATTAGTTATCGCCACATTTATTGATAGTTATTTCATCAACGTCATTCATGAATCAAAGAAAAAAGCACATTGTTATGCCACAAATGAAAAAAATGGTTCTGATGCCAGGAAATGAAATAGCTTTGGCAGACTAGTGTGACGTTGAAGCGCCAGACAGCTCCGTCATGTCCCGGTTTCCCGTTTTCACAAACACATCCCGGACTTGTCAGGTGTCTTCAATATGTTATATTAAATTTATGTATGAAAGACAGTTAGACACACAATAGTGTAAATAAATGTATTTTTTATGTACAAAAAATATATTCATAATTACATGTTAAAATCCTGTCACACATTCAAAGGGTTATCAGGAAGAACAATTTCCCTCAATTCAACCGTCACACTAACACACAAGTATCAGCTTCTGCCAACTTGCGGCTTCATTATTAACTAAAAATGTGTAAGCAATTATTTACACTCAATACAAACACACACATTCACACTTGGACCTAATTGTCTTCCTTCATTACAACATCCGCTAAGAAGTAAAATATGACTGGGCTTAAATAAATAACTTACACAAGGTGGATAACCGTAGAGGTGTATACCAAATATTCATTTTCTCAACACAATGTCAACAATAGCTTTAATGTTTTGTGGTCACAACATTGAACACATGTTGATGTTGGGGTAATGTCAGAGATAATGAGGTTGAACAATGGTAAAATGTACCTTAAAAGGCCTTGACTATAAACATAACATTAACCTCATATTACTGGAATCATTCTGTAGGCTCATGTCTTACTTCCTCTGATCAGAAGGAGTTTCATTCTTGGGAGCCCAGCCTGGTTGGCTTCAGTAACCATAGAGGTCCAGGATTCCTGAATGTGGTTTACTACTGAGGTCCACATTACAGCATGATGAAAACTAGTCCACCAAGCAGGATCAGTAGGGCTGTGAAGACCGAGAGAAATTAGAGATGATTGGATGCTGTTATATATTATATATATACACATATGGTATATGGAATGATAGGAAACTAGGCCCTCCGCTAATAACACTTTAACAATTTATGCTATTCTATTTGTGTAAATGCTCACAATGTATTACTTGCTAGTAATAATGCAATAAATACTTATTACTACATACTATTCATGCTTCTCAGTATGAACCGTTTCAGCAGTACTTCCTATTTGGTTTTGTTACCTTGAGACAGGGTGCGCTGTAGACCAAAAGCACGGCCAGTCACTGGTGAAGCTGTCGTAGTAGTGTTGATAGTGAGGCTGTTGTTCGCAGTGGCGTTGGGGTTGGACAGGTCCACGGCTGCAGTGCTTGTAAAGATAGCCTTAGGACTACCTAGAACTCCTGAAGGAGGAGAAAAAGAGAAGGTTCAAGAAAGACCAAACAGAAGGGATGCATCGTCTACAGAGGGTTTGGAGGAATGAAGCAGCTGCTAGGTGCTGATCTGGAGCTAGGTGCATTTCCAAAACGGATGAATATAGGTAGGATTGGTCGAGGGGAATCTGATCTTAGATCTGTTCTTTGGATCGTGTTAAAATAAGTGCCTCACCATTAGAAAAGGTCCCGTTGTAGATGGAAATGAAAAAGGAGGTACTGGCGCCCCTGGTGGAAGTAGCATTGGGGACTGTTGCAGAGAAGCTGCACCCGATGGTCAGATTACTGACTGAGCCCGACACCAAGTTAGAAGGCAGCTACAGGAAACAAGGGAAATATCATTATTTGACAAAAATTATTAGGAATGAACGGCACAACTCGACAGGTACACTGTTATTCACACAGTCCATTTTCCAAATGGACCACAAGTGTATAGTCAAGGATTAACCATCCTAATTGGTAACAAATTAAGGATTAATTAGCATTGACAAGAAATTGGAAATCAAGTCCATTCTTAATCTTACTTATTCTCACAATTTTCCATGTCTTGTTGAATTTTTCAGACCTAAACAAGATAAGCATTGAATCAAATGTAAAATAAATCTGGCTAATTGGCCAAACCTACCGTGGTAGTTGGAGTCAGAACTCCATTGGTGTAAAGTGTGGAAGAGAAATTGACAGTGTTGTTCATGTTCGCACACACATAGACAGAGTCATTTTGTCCCTACAGAGAGATAGAATGAATACATACAAATGTTTAATAAGAATGTGTTTTATTAATAATAATATTAGAATGTGTACATTTTGGAGATTTTTATATATTCATAAATGAAATATCAAATCCTAATCCTCAAGTTCCTAGAAAATCAACACTAAATATAAGTCAGGTTTCATACCGTTGTAATGGATCTGGACAACCCTACAGCGATGTAGCCACTGGATTGTCCTTGAAGCTGGAAGGAAAACTTCTGTCCCGAAATTAAACTGTCTGAGACGAAGAAACAGGATCCAGACACAGCTGGGTTACAGCCTGCTGGCTGAGCAGCGCAGAACTGTGTGGTTCCACAATTTGCCGATGAGATGTTTAGCTGTGTGTAAAGAGTTCCTCATTAGTTGTTCTGGGGTTTGGTATTCATTATACTTAAAAAGGCAACTTACAATTGATACATTTACCACTTTACTTTTACACATATCACTTTCTTTATAGAAGGACATAACTTCAATAAATAATTACATAATTACAATAAAGCAGGTGTATTGTACTTTAAAATGCTAGCTATATCTATTTGCCCAAGCCGCCTGCACGCTCCCAAATTCACAGATACCCAGGTGAGAGTTTCCCAGTGGAGGTACATTATAAAACTCTCCAAACAGCTACTCTGTGGCTTTGTGAGGTTTTGTGTAAATGTCTGCAAGTTCGAGTGAGACGTGTTGCCTTGGCCACTCACTGAGGACGTTGTATTGGATGCTGTGGAGTTCTGTGCGTCAGCTCCCATTCCCATGCACACCATTACCATGATGACTGCAAGCATAACTTTGCTCCTATTGTCCATTCCTGGTACAATCATTGAGATACATAACGTTAGGATAGAATTACAATAACAGCATTTACAAATGTAATTTCCAACGTTACGATACGATGAACCATCATGCTGAATTTTTAAGATGATATGAATTTGACTGAAAATAATAATAAATAATAATAATAAGAAATAAAAGTGAATCAACATAGGCCTATCATTACTGTGGTAATTGGTAATGAGATATTATGGCGTTCTATAAGAATACAACAAGCACTAGATAATGAATACAACTAGCACTGAATTGTTTAACTTAATAGTTTGATACTCTACTGTAATTGTTATAACTTTAATAATTATTAGGAGCCTTAATTACACTCCCTGATGTCAATGGTGTCACCAGAGAGGAGATAATATGTTAGGATACAATAGTTTGCCAGCAAGTAAAACAATAAAATCCAGCATTACGCCAGTATTGAAATTACATTCCAGTAGTGAAATGTGATCGGAAGAAAACAGAGAAGTTTGTATTAAAAATATCTGCATCATTAGATAACATAGCTGGTAAAGGTACCTGTCATTTTGTGTCTCAGACTTCTTGAAGAAATAAAGACGTTGCTGTTCTCCTTGAACAAGTGGTTGTCACAGTCTGGCAAATGGAAATCACAGGTGTGCTCAAGAAGGAGATGCTCATCTGCCAACCAAGCTGTCTCTATTTAAAACAAGGCTTGTGGAGGTAGGAGGGACAAAGGATGTACAAAACCGGCCTCTCTACTTTCACAATCACATGCCTTGAGGCGTGACGTCATAATAAAATCCCCACATGTATGTATGTGTGAAAATGCCCACGCCCACACAGCATGATGCAGTATGCTCTGATTAAGTACTGTGTTATTCGACTTGATGGTATGAGGGCGTGTGTGATAGTATGACTCAAATACATAGGCATATCTTATACTTGAGGAAAAACACCTCCATAAAAGTTTCATATTACCTCAGTAAAACAAAATTGTTCTTAATTATATCAAAATATGTGGTTAAGGTTAATGGGCAGATGATAAAAAATATACTTTTAAGCAATGGGGTTCATTTCAGTGAGCAAATATTGGTTTTCGGCCTTGTCCCATCTTTTGATCATAATCCTGTGTCATGGATCTCTAAACATTTTAGCAATTTTAGGTTGAGGTACATTATTCTTAAATTGTTGCACTTTTGCATGCTGTCTTACACATAGTGGTGAACCCTTCCCTGTCTTTACTTTTGACAGACTAATCTTCTCTGGGATGCTATTTTTATATCCAATCGTGTTACTGACTTGTCGCCAATAACCTAATTAGTTGTGAGATTACCTGTCCCAGCTTTTCAAAACTTGATGCTGGCATCAAATTCAATGTGGGAATTTATTTCAGAAACAATAACATTTCTCAGTTTCAATATTTCATATGTTGTCTTTGTACAATTTTCTATTGGATATTGGCTATAAATGCACATGAATCCAAATTTGATTAAGTTTTTCTTGCATTCTGTTTATATATTTTTTATATATATAAATGATATCATATTTTTAAGGAAAGATGTCAATTACATTAAACTATCGCCTAAATTATGTTGGATTTCTCCTGTTAAATTAGTGTAAAATTATGCTGATGAGCAATGATAGTTTTTATAGACATGTTTGCATATATTTACATATTGTCCAATCATTTCAGAGGGCAGTGTTGGGTCTGCAGGGGCATATAGTCGTCAAGAGTATTGGGCCAGTAAACAAAGGGTTGCTGGTTCTAATCCCTACGCCTGATATTTACCTGGTAAAACAGTCAGACAAAATATATACTTGAAGAAGCCTAAACATAAAGCATTGGGGCAAAACAAGTTGCATTTTCACCACCTGCGTACATTTCTGAAGATGTCATCGTTTTGCAGCCATACTTCAGCCTGATGTTGCTAAAAATAATATACCTTTTACTGAGTCTGCCACCTTTACCAAGGTTTGCAAATGATCATGCAAATGAACTTCGCACACGGCAGAGGTAGAGGAATGAACACCACCTCAGCCAAGACCAATGCTTGTGACAAGTTGTTACTTGCAGGTTTTGGCGTGGATGACAGTGTGAAAAAGTGGAGCAGCAATGTCATATTTAAAAATAAATCGACGTAATTAAACAGACACAGACAGTGAATGAGTATTGATCTGATATAGAAGCTGATATTTTATGTAGGTTGGCCAGCTAGTTTTGAAGTGCCCTTTACCCGATTCATGCCAGGAATAATATAGTGTATAGTTGTAGGGGGGTTCTGTCAGGGGGAGGGTTTATTATTTTCCCAGGGGAGATACATGTAAGGTGTAATTGATTAAATTATAATATAATATCAGGTTCCCCTTGAAATCCTCTTAAGTTGAGAAATAGGACACTCTAACACTGACTAATGTCACACTAACTATTGTAAATGTTAAAATGAAATAACACTTATAATTTGAATGCGTCCTGCCCTCATCAATCTGGTGGAAGACGAATGTGTTTGCTTTTCATATTGTTTTTTCATACAGCATGAGTCTAGTTAGTTGTGAATTATGCCTTTATTGTCCCGATATCTAGATATTTTTAAATTGTCATTTGAGATTGAGTATCCAGTATGTTTGGCAATTTCTTAACTAAAATTGTTTTACATTTCAAAATTTTAGATCCAGAAAATAAGTTAAAAGTCTGCATCATCTACCAGTTTCTTTCAATCTCTACATCTGTCTCACTTTCTCTGAAAAACCAGTTCGGCCGGATTGTCTGCTATTTCCCTTTTGACAAAAATGGTTTCTTAGCTGCACCGTCATACAAGGACAATTGTTTCTAAAATATTTTTTGCAGAGGAAGTTGCTGCTTGGGAAATCCAGTGTCCACTGCCCTTGTGGGGGATATTTCTATAAAATGCATATATAAACTCATGTTTATGAAAATATTAATGTGCAATGTATAATCACGTAGTTTTATTAGAAACATATTAATGTGGAATCCACACTCACAGGAAGTTGCTTCTGGGTTAGGACAAATTACACATACAGACGATTTCTATGTTAATCATGATGTATGTACTTTATGTTAAGAGATTGTCTTGAGCAAGCAATTACCATGAGCCCAGAGAATAGCGTTTCTAAAGTTTACTGCTTTTGTATCCACTAGTGGGGTGTCCTGAGTGTGGCCAATGAGCTGATCATAAAGCATACTTTGGGTTAAGAGATGACCTGAGTGTGGCCCATGAGCTTAACGTAACACTTACTTTGTGGACAGTGATGGACATGACCCAAGTATGAACCATGAGGAGGTTGTGAATTACTGTTACAAATTATGAGCATTCAGGGAGGTAGAAGATAAGAAGCACACCCCAATCAGGGGGGTTGCCAACCAGACAAAGTCAGATGGCGTAATGTTGAATGAAAGTTCTGTATAAAAGCCATGGTCCGGACTTAGAACATTAGGGTGTATCTGCAGAAGGACCTGGCTTTAATGTCTGTCATTAGTGTATGATTTTCATTAAAGTCTATTGGATTCACAAAGTCCTGAGTTGAAGTGCATTTGTTTTTAGTAAAGAGTGGTTGATTTTCCACGACACCCCCACACCACCTGATTGTCCTCGATTGTCCTTGTCTTGGCCCACCATGTTATGCAGCGGACTTGCATTTTGTTTAACCACTCTGGTTACAGCCGACTTGCATCTATTGATCTGCTTGTCTTCTGATCACACAAAAATATTGGCATGGCCCAAAAAGTAATGTCTTACCATTAGAACCAGGTTTCTTCCTACATTTGGACCCTGCTGGGGAGATTTTCCTAGCCACTGTGCATTAACTTTTATTTTTTCTTGCTCTTTGGGGTTTCAGATTCGACATCTTTAAAATGACTTTGTGTTAACTGCAGATGTAAAAATTGCTCTATTGAATACATTTGGTTGATTGATTGACTTTTTTGGCGGGTTTAATCATGTACTCAAGACTAACTTGTAACAGTGAAATGTGATGGAAATGTAATCGATAGAGACTCTTAAAGGAGTAAGAACAGAGACAAAATTCTCTTGGCACAATTAGCAGTTTATTTGCAAATAGAGAGAAGCGTCAAACGCATAAAGAATAATCATTCGAGGAGCCTCTGAAGAAAATACATGATCAGTCAGTATTTATTATAGTGGTAAGATGCTACCCATACATTTTATGTTCCTCTCTCTAGGTTTCTTCCTAAATTTGGCCCTCTTAGGGAGTTTTTCCTAGCCACTGAAGTTCATCACTATTGTTGTTTGCTCCCTGGGGTTTAAGGCCGGGTGTTTTGTGAAAGCACTTTGTGACCACTTCTGATGTAAAAAGGGCTTTATTAAATTAAATTTGATTGATTGATTGGTCTCACAGGTGGGAGGGTTGTCCCCCCACCTTATCTTTCCTGCCATAATGTTTACTGTTGTGTTTACCCCTACCGTCCACCATCCAACCACATTCCTAAGGAACAATGGACAGAAACCCTTATTGGTTTAGCCAGTTGAGCAGATGGTCAGAGAACCCAGTGATCCTCTGTATTATATAGACATGTGTGTCACAACCAGAGACCAGAGTTACATACTAGGTAATAGACAAGCAAACATGTCTCCAATGTACATTAGTTAAGAAATTGCGTAGGACAAAAACTAGGACTATTTTTTAGCACTAAACATATTGGTCACCAGGTGATAGTTCATATATGAGACGGACATATGAGACGGACAGACGGACTTTTCTGCTAGAGTGCTTAAAGTATTCTTTGCTGGCATATGATGTAGTAGGGAAGCAATGCAATCCAACCTGTTCATGAATATAAAAATAATTGTCTATGCAGTTTCGTGTTGCCTATACAAGAACTACCTGGGGCTAGGCCATTACACCTAGGTAAAATTTGCATGTCATATGGGTATCAAACAAATTGTTTTGTTGCGGTAGTCAAGGCCTGAAAAAGGCCATGGTTATACTCTGTTTACAAATACAATTAAAAAATATATATATAAAAAAGGGGTGGCATAGTGTGAAGAAATATTCAGATTAATGTATCTCTTGGATTGATGACAAAATGTAATTGTCTCACTCTATTCTTCAGTCTATTGAGAACTTTATTCATGTACACATGTACCTGACTTATCTATACAGCATATAATCCTTCAACCCTCACATCGATAAAAAGATAGCTATAACAAAACCATATATTTTCATCAAACCGTTCAGGCAGGTCCTGTTGGGATTAGCTCACATCTAAAGCCATGGTTTCTCGTAAAATGACAATCAGTTGAAGAATGTTTTTGATGACAAAATTCCAGTCTGTTCGTCTGTTCAGTTCGGTAACTGAATGCCACAGATATGTAGAACAGCAGTTCTTCAAATGGGGCATTTGAGAGATTGTAGTACTATGAGGAAGCACATTGTGAGTCTGTATAATCCAGAGTCAAATTCCTCGTCTGTGTACACATACCTGGCAAATATAGTTGATTCTAGTTGCATAATACATCTGTAAGGTTTTACAAAGATTCCCCGCTGAAACTTTCTTGGTGTAAGGTCTGTCAGTTTGCGTTTAGTACAGTTTGTATTCTCCTCATTCTTTCTTCAGACACGGGCAGTATCCCCCACCATAAACTCACTTTTCTATGTAAACTAGTTAATATTACAGTGAGGGAGCTTTCGATGAAGGAACGAGACCAGTTCATTATGTTTATACCTAATGTCTTACCTTGCTAGTCTATACTCAGGCTCAACCATATCCCTAGCCCTAGGTCAGTACCCACATCCCAGAACAAACCTATCTTAAAGGTTGTATTAAAACTGTGGGGGAATCCCATATGAGTTCTTCAAGGAAAATGTGAAAGTATACATTAATTAAATAGCTTCATCTAATTGTTCCTGAAATAACGATTTGGGGAACCTATCCCCTCAAAAACCACAGCTATGCCCACAGCTTTCATGAGAGGGGACCCCTAAATGACCCCAGGAACCATTTTAGGTGAACCCTAACTTTATAGAACTGAGCTTCTTAGTAATCCATTTGACCAGCATTTACAAAGTGCAATTCCAACAATCATCTATGAATTCAACAATTCCTGTCATTTAACAGATAACTATCTAACACAATGGGATGAGCAGCCGACTCTCAGCTTTAACCAGTGCAAACTGACATCTACCATATTTGCAGTCAATCTGTTTTTCGGAATGTCGTTCAGATGTACAACTAATGCAGAAGTATCAAACCAGTTCCACAGAGAGCCAAGTGTCTGCAGGTTTTCACTCTTACATTAAATTTGAATGACTAATAAGTTCACTAATTATTTAGGAACTCCCCTCACCTGGTTTTTTTGTGTCAATTGGGCACCAATTTAGAGGAAGAATTATATGTATTTCTTCTATCTTGCATGTATATTCTATGTATCTTGCATGTATATTGTGAAAATTTAATTGAATTTTTATGTTTGTACCTCCCCAATCATTGCAGGTCTAGAGAAATGGCAAGGGAAAATATATTGGATGACGTTTAGCTGAACACAGCCCTACATTATAGAAACCAGAGGCAGTAAAAGGGCAGGAAACATCACTGCAGATGCATCACACACTGGATACAACCTGTTCCAGCTCCTCCCATCTGGTAGGTGCTAAAGAGCACTGTATGCCAAAACGAACAGACACAGGAACAGTTTCCAGTGTCTAACCCTAACTTTTAATGTGACCTACAGTGGGGAGAACAAGTATTTGATTTTGCAGGTTTTTTCTACTTACAAAGCATGTATAGGTCTGTATTTTTTATCATAGGTACATTTCAACTGTGAGACAGAATCTAAAACAAAAATCCAGAAAATGACATTGTAGGATTTTTAAATAATTAATTTGCATTTTATTGCATGACATAACTATTTGATACATCAGAAAGGCAGAACTTATTATTTGGTACAGAAACCTTTGTTTGCAATTACAGAGATCATATGTTTCCTGTAGTTCCTGACCAGGTTTGCGCACACTGCAGCAGGGATTTTGGCCCACTCCTCCATACAGACCTTTTCCGGATCCTTCAGGGCTGTCACTGGGCAATACAGACTTTCAGCTCCCTCCAAAAATGTTCTATTGGTTTCAGGTCTGGAGACGATCCTTAGTTGCTCTGGCTGTGTGTTTCGGGTTGTTGTCATGCTGGAAGACCCAGCCACGACCCATCTTCAGACCTCTACAGGCTTTGTAAGTAGGAAAACCTGCAAAATCAGCAGTGTATCATATACTTGTTCTCCCCACTGTATAATGTAAACAATTCAATTGAAAAACTAACTGAAATATTTGATGGGGAAAAATGAAAACTAAAAACCGTACAATAACTTGGCTGCATAACTGGTGACATGGCTGTGTTCAGAATTACCCAATCACATTCAAACTCATGTTAAATAGTCATGACACACCTGACTCAGGGCCCCCCTGTACACTCCAGACCAGTCAGGATGCCCATGCTGACAGTATCCACTGCCGAAAGCACCTACAATGGGCACATGTTCATCAGAAATGGCCCCCGGAGCATTGGAAGAATGCAGCCTGGTCTGATGAATCACGTTTTATTTTACATCATGTGGATGGCCTGGTGCATGTGCATTGCTTACCTGGAGAACACATGGCACCAGGATGCACTATTGGAAGGAGGCAAGCTGGCGAGGCAGTGTGATGCTTTAGGCCATGTTCTGCTGAGAAACATTGGGTTCTGCCATGTTATGGATGGCATTGAACTCTTTCAGCGGTATAATGCGCCCTGCCATAAAGCAAAAATGGTTCATGAATGATTTGAAGAGCACAAGAAACAAGTTCATAGTGTTTACTTTGCCTCCAATCGAAAGCAACTTACAGGACTAAAAAGGATCTGCTGCTAACGTCTTGGTGCCAGATCCCACAGCACACCATCAGAGATCTAGTGGAGTCCATGCCTCAACAGATCAGGGCTGTTTTGGCGGCAAAAGGGGGACCTACACAATAATAAGCAGGTGCTCATAATATTATGGCTTATCATTTATTGTTACACTTTCTTTAACAATTAATAATAAATAAGTGAACTGGGAGAAACCATATTTGTAATTTAGTTGCCTTATAACACACACAAATTGTTGCCTAATAATTCTGCGCCCTGAGAAAGATCAAAACTATCTTTACCTTTGTTTAACATTCCGGTTTGAGGTTCAATTATATTTTGGATTGGCAGAGAGCATTATGATCGCTCAACAATAAAATGAATATTGAAAAATATGATTTGCCTAATAATTGTGCAGGCAGTGCATGTCAGTATATAATACTTCAGTGTAGGTTGCACCATGAACCTCTCAGTTAGACTGAGGAATGGGAGACGTCGACGTTTCTCTTCTGGCCCTGTAATGTGATGCTGCTCAGGCACAGTTGTCTGTGGGACCTCGTAAACCAGTAGAGGCCACAGGTGACGAGGATACATACATTGTATAACAAGTATCAGAGAACATATTGTAATTATATAGGTGGATTAATAAGAAATGTTCACCAATACACGTGATGAACAAGTTGTGCCTGTTTTTTCTGGTGTTATTTGGCTAGTACATTTTATTATAATTAATTAATACTAATTAGGGTAGCTGTCACGTTTAAAGGCTAATCGGGAATCAAGCCCAAGCTGACAGAGATGTCCAACAACAGGTTTGTTTAATCCATAGAATACTCTGTGATATACATGGTCACACGAAACAGTGTATAACAACAAACAATAACTGACAAAGGATTGGGAGAAAAGGACAGAAAGAAACACCCAGGTAAATGAGGAAACAGGTGTGAGTGGAAACACAGTGAGAATGATGTCACTGATTGACAAAGGGAAAATGGAGAAAATGACCAAATAATGCCATGTGAAGCAATGACCAGGAGAGGGCATTACAGGACAAGACAAAACCATAAACAGAATTGCAAACGGTCCCATTTGGCTGGAACCATTACAGTAGCTGGCCTGGTTGCCTGGGTGAGGGTGTATAATTGTTGTAAGACCCGAAAACCCAGTTGATCCCAGGTTACATCACGGATGAAGTGTCCAAGTGCATTATAAGATGTATTCTATAACTATGATATTGTCGCATGGATCATGATACGGACAAGGGGGGTTTTGATTGTTCAATGGACTTGGGGTAATGCTTCATCATGGTGCCACTTTTTTCGACAGATTTTCTGCTGACCACAATTAAAACTTATAGTAGCCTGTTGATGTCAAAATGTTTCTCAACCCTTATAATCTGAGATGGAGAGGGATCGGTGACTGTCATACATTGAGTTATGTGTCGGAGTGTGGTGTGTCAATTGTCTTGTTTACAGTCATTTTCATTTGAGGAACAATAAGACCTCATTGGTCAGATACTCTTTTTGTTGTTTTGTCTTAGTTTGTAACATACGTGTATGGGCCTTTTCTTTTCATTAGGAATTGAATTGTACTTGGAATGTTTTATCAAACATATAATGTTTTTTCTTTAAATGTTTGATAGGGGGGAAATTGGGATCTGAGCATTAACAAACTACAATATGAATGTATGTTTCATTAGAAGTGAATGTGCCTAGATATTGAGAATAACAGAAAGTTAAGATTCTCCCTGTTGGTTGCACTCTGGTAACCACAGGAATGTTCATTGACCATTTGGTGTGGGGGTTAGGGTCTTGGCTTTGCTAAGTAAACACGCCCCTCAAGGTAGTTAACAGTTTGTACCCCACATTATAGATGAAGAAGTAGATGAGGAAACCAAAATTAAATACCCGCAGGCTCAATTATTAAAGTTAGAGCTGGACGAGGTGAGGTCTAAAGCTACTGAAAAAAAGACATAAAATCCTGAAAAACAACCGGTCCGACTAAGACAAGATTTGCTCCACTTGTATCCGATACCTCCGTGGGCTCCACAACCGGGTGATTCAAATGGTCTGGGACGCACGTGGCAGGGCCGTGGGGGAAGGTCTCGTGGTTGCGGTTTCAGCAGAGGGCGAGGTGGTCCACTACGAGGGTTCACTCAGAACTATGGGGCATGTTTTCTTTGCGGTCAATCGGGCCATTGGCCCCGAGATTGTCCATCTAATCCACAAGCAGGACGAGGCAGTGGGGTCCAGAGAGGTGGTGTGCAGCAGTATCAGACGGGACCTCCGGCACCACCAAACCCGCATGCGGTACCTCCTCAGACTGGCCAGTACCCGATGAGGGATGACGTGGACGGCGGGGATGGAGGAAACTACCCACAGTGACGTTCGCCAGGGGGGAGAAGGGGCACCGGGGACAGGGGACCCGATGCTGACTCTGGTGGTCGATGAAGTGGAGAAATCTTTCCTCGTCGACACCGGTGCCACCTATTCCACCATAAGGTCTCCCCCATCAGGCAACATGATTTCCCCTAACACCGTGGACGTTGTGGGTTTCGAAGGAGTGGGGCGGTCTCTAGCGCTGACCGTGCCCTTGGACACTCGCCTAGGTAGGCAAAGACTGAAGCATCCCTTTGTAGTATCTCCCTCTGTTCCAGTCAATCTGTTGGGACGGGACCTGCTCATCAAACTTGGGGCCTCGATCCTGTGTGGCCCAGACGGCCTGTCGGTCACTTTACCAGACGGATCCATCATCACTTGTGGACATTCGCACTCGATTTCAGGTCAGTGGTTAGTACAACCGCTCCAAACTGAACTGGCGGACATATACTGGGGCCTGTTACAGGCTGAGAGGAGTGAAAGCGCAGGGATTATGACGCAATATTTCAGATTGAAAAAGTGGATCACCTTGCTTGAGCCCTACACCGTACCGCCCGACCCACCCCATGTAACTCTGTATTACGATAGAACGGATGACGAGTCATACCGGTTGGGGTTCAGTGAGATGTTGCAGGATAAACTGTTTGGCATTTCTTCTAAGTACATCTTTGTAGGCACGGAAGGCGTGGCACCCGACTTCACTCTGCCACCCGATCTGGCCGATTGGTATCGAATGGCAGACGAGGCGGTTCCGCATGTCTCCTTGGCCTTACATCCGAAACATCAAGCGAAGGATCTGGGGCCAATGGTTGGAGAAAGGACCGGCCGCGGTGAGTTAGGGAATCTGCGAACAGCTGAGTGGGTCTTACTGAAGGTGATAAAGAGGAATTGGTCGGAACCACGTTGGACCGGACCATACCGAGTGACAGAGAGAATGACGCACGCGGTCCGGCTGAAAGGGAAGGGAGACATGTGGTACCATTCGAGCCAGTGCGCGCCTGCCGAGGAGCCAGGGAGATCGCTGTCGGAGGTCCAGGAGGATCTCAGGAGAGGACAGGAAGCAGCCAAACCGGCGGGGGACGACAACGCTGCAGAAGGAGAAGCAGAGACTGCCGAAAAGAAGAAGACTGGAACTACCGAGGGTTAAAGACTCCTGGCGTAGAGGTTCATACAGCCAGTACAAAGAGAAGAACGGTTACAGTAGAAGGACAAAAGGGGGACTGCTGGAGGAGAGGATGTCTTCCATGTTCGGCAGTAGAGAAACCAGCCACTTCTAGCGCTCCCCAATGGATGCTGCCCCTGTTGGACGACCAAGGGGAAGAACCATCTGAGGCAGAGGATAACATCTACGAGTGTGATCTCTGAGCAGAGACCAAAAGGGGTTTGTGAAACATACATATTTACAGCAAGATTATTAGGAGATGATATAATATATTTAGAGCAGGATTGTTAGGAGATTATATAATCAACTGTGTGTGTGTGTGTGTTTACATCTATTGATCCAAGCAAAGAATGTATTGGAGACCCCAGTGTGTAAGAGCAGAGTACAACATGTTATCGGTTAGGCTATAGGATGTGACTGTTAGAAACAATCACGCACAACCTAGACAATGAGCAACGCTTCACGAGACGTTTAGAACGAGAGATGACCAGACTTGGAGATAATGCATAGCTCAGGGTCCAACTGAAAATGTCTGTATAAAAGAGGAAGACGAAAGGCAAGAGTCAGACTCGTTGGTAAGCCGGTCTCCAGATATATCTGTTGTACGCAATAAAGTGCGATAAATATTGAATCTGTCTTTGGTCTAATTTCTCTTCTCATCAACTTACTCGGGTGAAGCAGGTTAGGCTCCAACAGTACATAAAAACAAGGTCAAGCAACAGACATTGGGGACAACAAAGAGTTGACAGTCAACTTATTCTAATTTCACTCAACAACCATAGGATGACATCAAGTGACCTACAAAAAGAATGGCACACAGCAGCTGGGGTGAATTGCATGGCGAGGACGTTTGAAACAGGCTCCCAGGGGCAGAGCTGTTGTCGTGCATAGCTAGGAAACATGTTTTAATCAATGAGAAGCAAAGCAGAGCCAGGTCGATGTTTGCATAAGACAATAAGATTGGACCGTAGAGAAATGGAGTAAGGTTGTCTCTGACAAGGCAAGTTTTCAGCTTTGCGCAACAACTGCCAACTGCTTCAGCGGGACAGTGACGCCATACAGACTCCTCCAGGACAGCCATTCTTGAACATCCATTTGATTCAGGTAAGAGCTTTAGGTAAAGTTGCTTTGTAAAATGAAAATCATTACTTTTCGATTATATGTATGTTACCTGGTGATGGCAAAATGTTGATACAGTCTGTCGAAGTGTATGCTTGTTTTGTTTAGATAGCAAAAGGCCATCTTTTTATCCATACACAGGAAGTCACGTTCATTAAAAGCGCTCAATTTGCAGTGGTCCCTAAATTGGAACCCTTTAGTTCCTCACTCAAAACCATCCTTTTCAACTTTTGTGGAAAGGAAAGAATAAGGTGCAGTGGTCTCAAAACTTTTGAACAAACCAGTAGGTGGCAATTTTGCCCCGTCATGTTCAAATTTACCTTGTTTAGACTTCTGTCTTGTTTGTTGTCCCCAACTAATGAAGTCAGAAGGAAGACAGTGTAACTGGTTTGAGTTGTTCATTCGTTCATGTGTGCCACTGGTAATTTCTCACTTTTTTAATTCAGATTTCTTACTCTTGAGAACTTTCATTTTCAAAGATATGTTGATTGCCACAAGCGTAGTGTCCTGAAAATATGATTTCTTACTCAATTAACCTTTAATTACTCTACAACACTGTTGTTGTTTGCTCCTTGGGGTTTCAGGCTGTTTTTTAACACTTTGAATACATTTGATTTATTGTAGCATCGTACCCTACTGAATCAGATTCTAACCCATTTAGTCACTCAAAACATCTTGAATATAGAACAAAATAATAATTTGGGAGAGTATAAAACTCTGTGAAGAAAAATAAAGTATTTCAAAAGTAAAACGTAAAACTTGCAAACTAAGAATTGGTCTTTTACTTTTCCGATGATGTCCTTGTGTTTATAGTTCCCTCCGCTTCTTTCTCGCTGATCGGACTTTGCGGTTATGCTGCCAGCTGTCTCGTTTGTGCTGCCTGACTTTTAGTTTGCAGTTTTAACACAACATCTCACGTGGGCGGGCTTTTTTAGTGGTGAGTCCTCATTGTCAAGAGAGTGTTTAAGTGGAAGCTTAGTGCCCAGGAAGCTGTTCATTGCAACAAGCACGAGTTTCGGTTTGGAACACAGACACCCTAAATATTACTGGACCATGGATTGCTAAAAGATAAATAAAGTGTAAGTATTGATCATACGTGCTGTCTGAGCTGAAGCCTAACATGAACTGTAAAATATTGTAACATGTTATGCTGAAACTCGATTTAAAGCTGGCAACCTACATGTATCTCACCTTAACCTTCTTTGGATATGGATACATTTTCTGTTCTGATCTAGGTCTGGGCAAATTATTAAGTTGACACCAGGGGCAGCATTTCTATGATGTCATCATGTAGACGTTTCACAAAGTATTCTACAGTGTTTTTAAACTACAAAAGTATTTTAATACAAAATATGGAGCCATTTTCATCAACACTATCAAATACAAATGACAAAATACAACTTTGTATTTTAAATACATATTTTACATGTATGGTCAGTATTTATGACACATGTATATAAAATATGTGGAATATTAAAACTCTTAAAAATATGTGGAATATTAAAACTCGCATTTGTGCTCAAAGGTTTGCATACACCTTGAGAATTGGTCCCAAAGCATGGCAAAACACATGTCTTTTACTTGTTTTGAGTTTCACATTCAACTGTAGATCATAACAGAATGACACAATTGTACAAAATAAACCTGGCAGCAAAGAGAAAAATTAACTGACCCCTGTTCAAAATATTATTTTCTGATAACATGCTGCATTTGTCTTGCCATACATTTTTCACAAGATTCCCCATACCTTTAGAGAAAAACATCAGTGAACCACCACCATGCTTCATAGTCGGGATGGTATTCTGTTCACTATAGGCTTTGTTGACCCCTCTACAAACATAGTGCTTATGGTTATGACCATATTGTTTTAGGTTGGTCTCGTCACTCAAAATTACAGTGTGCCAGCTGTGAGACATATTAAATATCAGTGGCCAAATACAAATATTTAGTCATTGAAATACATATTCTAAATACATGTATCATAAAAACTGCCCATCCCTGGCCACAATGAACATAAAGAAAGTGTAACATAATGTTCAGTGATGAGAAAGCACTGAGTCAAAAAAATCTGGGATGACCATGGAGATTTTCTCTTAAAAACTGAAAGACAAAAACTATGTTTAGGATCACATGAAATGTCTTAGCAAAACCGAAGAAGGCAATAAAATGCCAAAGAGTTTTAACAGAAACATTTCTGGAGAACCGATCAATCAATCAATCACTCAAATGTATTTTATAAAGCCCTTTTTACATCAGCAGTTGTCACAAAGTGCTTTCACAAAATACCTGGCCTTAAACCCCAGGGAGCAAACAACAATAGTGATGAACTTCAGTGGCTCTGAAAAACTCCCTAAGAGAGCCAAAATTTAGGAGGAAACATAAAGAGGAACCAGGCTCCGAGGGGTGACCAGCCCTCTTATGGCTTTGCCAGGTGAACATATTAAGAGTCCAAATTTTAATAGTTTAATGCTTGTGGGCTAAGCCCAGAGTCTATTTAAACCTAGTCCAGATCGAAGGCATGACCAGATGGACAAGGACATGGACAGACAGGGGGAGGTGGGGTCAGCAGAGTGGCAGCTGAAATCATCAGGTATCGTCTTGATCTGCAACACAACAAGGAGGACTTTGGACAGGGACAGCAATGAGTCAGGTGTGGGTTAAGACCTCATGTCCTCCTTTTAAAAATGAAAGAAAACAGGGAATATTTAGAAAATGCATTCCTTAGATCTACAGGGATTTATAGTGGAGAAGCAGAACTGACCCTACTCCCCCCACACAATCATATAGGAGCATAAGATGTTGGGGCTGAGACAGGGGGGTCCAGTAACCCTGTGGCCCTATCTGGGGGAGGCACTGGACAGGGCCCAACAGGCAGGAAATCAATCCACCCACATTCCCAAGCATCAACCTCAATCATCCTGAATGAGGGCCGAGAATTGCAAGCAGAGTACAACCCAATTGCACCAGTGCGCAACAGAGAGACAGCAACAAGCCAGTGACTCCCGAATGGCATTGGAGGGAGGGCATCCCAGTGACAATGAGAGCCCACCTGGCAAGACAGCAAGGGTGGAAAGTATTAGGCCTTTCTTCACGTCCCTGGGCCAGACTACACTTAATCATAGACAAGGTTAAAGAGAGGAGTCTTTAGTAGACAATTGAAGTCTGTTTCTTGGGTCCTAAAACAAGGATTTCTGTTTTTCTTGAGTTTAAAATCAGGAAGTTCTCTGTCATCCACTTCCTAATATCTGAAACACATGCTTCCAAAGTAGCAAATTTTGGAGCTTCTCCATGCTTCATCAAAATATTTAACTCTGTGTCATCAGCATAGCAGTGAAAAAATACATTGTGATTTCGGAGAACATCTCCAAGAGGCAGCATATACAGTGGGGCAAAAAAGTATTTAGTCAGCCACCAATTGTGCAAGTTCTCCACCTTAAAAAGCTGACACAGGCGTGACATTTTCATCATAGGCACACTTCCTCTATGAGAGACGAAATGAGAAAAATAAATCCAGAAAATCACATTGTAGGATTTTTTATGAATGTATTAGTAAATTCCTCAGTAAAATAAGTATTTGGTCACCTACAAACAAGCAAGATTTCTGGCTCTCACAGACCTGTAACTTCTTTAAGAGGCTCCTCTGTCCTCCACTCGTTACCTGTATTAGTGGCACCTGTTGAACTTGTTATCAGTATAAAAGGACTGTTTACTTGTTGACAGATGGTTATTGTTTTCCTCACACTTTCAGAACTATTTCACTTATGTCAGAATCTGGTTCTTTTATAGTCCCTAAATTATTCTAACATAGAAAGCTGCTTTTTACACAAGAATGTCTGGCAAGAAAATCTAATTTGCTATTTGTAATTCACTGTAGGTTTCAATAAACTGATCTCTTGAAACATACTTTGCTGCTGTGCATGTTGATGTTTGATTCCCCTTATTGTACGTTAGCTGTATTCATTTTTATTTAAAATAGTATTTTACTTCTTTTACTGTCAATAAATGATGTCATTGTTCATGTATGAAAAACAATAACACGCATAGTATTGTTAATAAATGTTGTATTCTCTATGTACAAAAATATTGACAAAACATTTCACACTTTTAAAGGGTCATCAGAAAGGAGAGAATAAGAGTGCTTTACCGGCCACACAATCACACACAGAAGTATCAGCTTCTGTCAACTGGTGGCTTCATTAGAAACAAATGTGTATGCAAATATTTACACTCCACAAACACACATTCGTACTTGGACCAAATTGTCATCCTTCATAACTTGACATCAGCTCAGATGAAGATTAAAATGATTGGGCTCAAATAAGTAACTTACACATGGTGGTTGTCTTAGGTGTATACCTCATATTCATATTTTCAACACAACAGATTTTTTAAAATGTTTTGTGGTCACAAAATCAAAGATGTGTTGATGTTGCAATGCCGGAGATGAGGTTGAACAAAGGTGAAATGTATCTTGAAAGGCATTGACTATAAACATAACATTAAACTCATATTACTGGAATCATTCTGTAGGCTCATGTCTTACTTCCTCTGATCAGAAGGAGTTTCATTCTTGGGAGCCCAGCCTGGTTGGCTTCAGTAACCATAGAGGTCCAGGATTCCTGAATGTGAAGTGGTTTACTACTGAGGTCCACATTACAGCATGATGAAAACTAGTCCACCAAGCAGGATCAGTAGGGCTGTGAAGACCGAGAGTAATTAGAGATGATTGGATGCTGTTATATATAATATATATACACATATGGTATATGGAATGATAGGAAACTAGGCCCTCCGCTAATAACACTTTATGCTATTCTATTTGTGTAAATGCTCACAATGTATTACTTGCTAGTAATTATGCAATAAATGCTTATTACTACATACTATTCATGCTTCTCAGTAACCGTTTCAGCAGTACTTCCTATTTGGTTTTGTTACCTTGAGACAGGGTGCGTTGTAGACCAAAAGCACGGCCAGTCACGGCGGATGGTGTAGTGAGGGTGTTGAGGATGTTGGTTGCAGTGGCCTTGGGGTTGGACAGGTCCACGGCTGCAGTGCTAATAAAGACAGCCATAGGACTACCTATGACTCCTGAAGGAGGAGAAAAAGAGAAGGTTCAAGAAAGACCAAACAGAAGGGATGCATCGTCTACAGAGGGTTTGGAGGAATGAAGCAGCTGCTAGGTGCTGATCTGGGGTTAATTGAGTGTTTCCATAACTAGTGGATAAGGTTAGGATTGGCTGAGCGGAATCTGATCTTAGATCTGTTCTTTGGATCGTGTTAAGACATGTGCTTCACCATTGGAAATGTTCCCGGTGTAGATGGAAATGAAAAAGGAGGTACTGGCGCTCCTGGTGGAAGTGGCATTGGGGACTGTAGCAGAGAAGCTGCACCCGATGGTCAGATTACTGACTGAGCCCGACACCAAGTTAGAAGGAAGCTACAGGAAACAAGGGAAACATTATTAGAGAAATGTCATTTGGGATGAACTGAACATCTAGTCAGATAAACTGTTATTCATCAAACCCAAAGCCCAAATGGACCACAGGTTTATAGTCAGAGATTAACCATGCTATCTGCTATCAAATTCAGCATTGATTAACATTAATAATAAATTGGAAGTCAAGTTAATTCTTAATTATACTTGTCTTATTGAATTTATCAGTCCTGTACAAGAAAAGCAATTAACCAAGTAAAAAATGTCAGGTTAATTGGCCAAACTCACCGTGCTATTCAAAGTCAGGCTTCCATTGTTGTTAAGTAAGGAAAAGAAATTAACAGTGTTGTTGATGTTGGCACACGCATAGATGGAGTCATTTTGTCCCTACAGAGAGTTAATGAATATGTGCAAATGTATTATAACAAGAATGTTTTATATTAATAGAAATATTATATTATGTACAAATTGGAGAATATTAATTTATTCATAAATGAAATGCCAAATACAATTTAAATCTTGAGGTTTCTAGAAAATCCACACTAATTTCAAGTCAGGTTTCATACCGTTGTAATGGATCTGGACAACCCTAAAGCGATGTAGCCACTGGATTGTCCTTGAAGCTGGAAGGAAAAGTTCTGTCCCGAGATATTCATGGCTGAGACGAAGAAGCAGGTTCCAGACACAGATGGGTTACAATTTGCAGGCTCAGCAGCGCAGAACTGTGTGGTTCCACAATATGCCGATGAGATGTTTAGCTGTGTGTAAAGAATACCTGATTAGTGGTTGTAGTGTATGGAATTTATTTTACCTAAAACAACCTGCAAGTGGATAATGTATTACTTTATTTTAAATATAGCATTTTAATAATAGAAGGACATAACTTCCTAGGGACTCTGAAGTTAATTTTACCTATGCTGCCCCATATAGAAATCAGTATACTCTATAAACTAGTTTCTTACTTTTTACCTACCACGGAAAACGATAACATGACATTTGAGGGTAGCTATCATTTGGCAAGTATCTTTTTATACAACTAGTTAAATATAGTACTTTTAGAGTATCGTATGTCACTACACAGTAACCTGCTCGAAAACCATCATTACAATACAGCAAGTGTACTGCATTTTAAATACAGACTGTAACCATTTGCCCAAGCTGCCTGCAAGCTACTCTAGAAGTCACTCTGACCCATGTGGGAGTTATTAAATCATTAAAACTCCCCAAAAAGCAACTCTATGGCATAACCCATTTCCTTTTTCCATTTGACTTTGTGAGGCTTATTGTTGTGAGGCTTATTGATTTTTTTAATTAAATGTCTGCGAGGCTAAATGGGACATGCAGCCTAGGCCACTTACCGGGGGAGTTGTGGGGACAACAGTTGTATCTGGTGCTGCTGTGGAGCTCTGTGCATCAGCTCTCATCCCCATGCACACCATTACCATGACGACTGCGAGCACAACTCTGCTTTGATTGTCCATTGCTGTTACGGCATTGGAGATGCATAACGTTAGGACATAATTATGATGATAACTTTTACAAATGCTATCATCAAATAATTACCAACTTCAGGATATAGTAAGCCATTATGCTTATACTACATTTTAAGGTTTAAAAATTAGGATTTGTCTTTAAAAAGTTTAAATGAAGACAATTATATGAAAAAGTCAAGATAAAAGTGAAAAAACACAATTACTAATTGTGGCAATTGGTAATTAAGTATTATGGTGGTATTATAATTCCACTAGTGTGAACTTACTATTTTGATACTACTGTTATTGTTATTACAATATTAATAACTAGGTGCCTTTTTTGAATTCCATAATATCAACAATTTCAACAGGGAGGAAATTATTAAAATACAATAGCTAGTCAGCAAATAATACTCATAAAATAAAATCCATCATTATGCCAGTATTGAAATTGCCTTCCAAAATTGAAATGTGATAGAATAAAAATTAGTAACATACATTTAAATAAAAAGAGTTTGCATTTGAAATGCCTGCATCATCAGATAAAAAAGCTGGTAAATGTACCTGTCATTTTGTATCTCAGAAGACCACTTGAAGTAAAAGAGTTGCTGTTCTCCTTGAACAAGGGGTTGTCACAGTCAGGCTAATGGATGTCACAGGTACGTTCAAGAAGGTGATTTTCTTCTGCCAACTAAGCTTGCTCTCTATTTAAAACACGATTGTGAAGGGAGGAGGGACAAAGCCTGACATCATAACAAAATACACTGTATGCTGGTGTAAACATGTGCACACCCACACATTTCGAGTTCCACATACGCAGCGTGGTCTGCTCTGATACAGTACAGTGTTATCTGACATTATGGCATAAGGGTGTGTGATAGCATGAAACACCTCCATAGAAAATGTGAAAAACAAATTTGTTCTTAATTATATCAAAAGATGTAGTTGAGGTTAGATAATTTTTTCTATAGCACATTTCTCATATTGTGAACTCGCAAGCCTCGGAGTCTCAGTCGGTCTAAGGAGTTTACCGCAAACCACAGTCCTAGACCACAGCTCCATACTAAAGCAGTTTAGAGATTTAAATAAATTAAAGTTTCTCATCAGAAATTATGAACAGTGAAAATAAATTTAGCCCACTACAGAAAAAGTACTTATGTAGTATGTCACTGCATGTATATACAGTCATGCCCTACAGTTTGCATATCCTTGGAGAACTGGTACAATTTTTTAAGAAAACATGAGTGAGCAGGCAAAACACATTCCTTTTTTTCATATGGGATTCACATTCAACTGTATGTCATAACAACAAAGAAGAAAAGGAAATGACCCATCTTCAAAAGTCTGCATGTACTTAGTTCTTAATACTTTGTATTGCCACCTTTAGCATCAATGATAGTGTACAGTATTTTGTAATAGGTGTCTTTGAGGCCCCGAATTCCTGCAGGTGTTATAGCTGCCCATTCGTCTTGGCAATATGCCTCCAGGTCATGCAAAGACTTTGGTCATCTTGCAATGGACCACACGTTTGAGATCTCCCTAAAGTGGCTCAATGATATAAAGCTCAGGAGTCTGTGACGGTCACTCCAGAACCTTCACCTTTTTTTTGTCCTTTGTGTCATTGTCATGCTGGAAAGTCAAAGAGCGTCCCATGGGCATATATCGTGCTGAAGAATGCAAATTGTCTGCCAATATTTTCTGGTAAAATGCAGCATTTATCTTGCCACCAATTTTCACAAGAATTGCTGTGCCTTTATAGCTCACACATCCTAAAAACATGGATGTTATTCTGTTCACTATAGGCCTTGTTGACCCCTCTCCAAAGATAACGCTTATGGTTGTGACAATAAAGCTCTCTTTGATCTCGTCATTCCAAATTACAATGTGCCAGAAGCTGTGAGGCATGTAAAAGTGTTGTAGGGCATATTGTAACTGGGATTTTTTATGGCATTAGAACAATAAAGGCTTCTTTCTGGCAACTCGACCATGTAGCACATTTTAGTTCAAGTAATAGTCTGCCTCCTGTTTTACCATAGTTGGCAAATGATCATACAAATAAACTTGACCAATGGCACCTCAACCAAAACCCATGCCTGCGACAAGTTGCCACTTGCAAGTTTAGGCACGTATGGTATTTGTGAAAGAGAGGAGCAGCAGAAAATAATACTTATATTTCAAAATTCAAAAAAACAGACACAGAAAGTGAATGAGTATTGATCTCATAAATATTAGGTTAGCCAGCTAGTTATGACGCTCCCAGAATTGACAACATTTTGTACCAGGAATAATATTGGGAGGGGTTGTGGGTTTTTTTTCTGTCAGAGGGAGTTTAGTATTTTTTTTATTCAAAGGGAGGGACATGTCATTTGTTTTTCCTTGTTAAAAAATAAGCTGCAAATTTTGCTCCCATAATGCTCTTTGTCATCCCCAATTATTAGCTTGAAGGATAATATCAGATCTGCCTGTACTGTGATTTCCCTCTGAAATTCTCCTAAAGTGCTGATATACAGGCAGGATTCAAACGCTGGTCCCACAATGATTCACCAAACTGTAAGCCAGTGACTTTGCAGGTACACAATTCAGAGGCCCCTGCTAATAGACTCCTAACCAAAAAGACTGAATGCTTTAATAAAATAAAAAGGTGCTGAAACACATTATCAGTTTAGGGGGGGTACACTTATGCAACCAGGTTATTACAATATTTTCATTTTCCATACTTGAAGATATCAATTTGTTTTCAATTGAATTATTCACATTATAGCTCACATTAAAAGTGGAAGAAGCTCTGACATGATTTATCAATGAAATAATAATTTCCCCCATAAATCCTGGAATATCGGATCACTGTCTTATCACATTTACCTTAAAAACAAGAAACCCACTCGCTCCGCAAAAAAGGAGTTTCAAAAGCCGCACTATAAATTCTCGGACTACAAATAGATTTCTTGATATTCTTCCAAGCTTGCTAATCAGTGACAAAGAAAATAAATCTGCAAACGTTTTAATCCAGGATCTTAACTCAACATTGCGAAATACCTTAGATACGGTTGCAACACTTAAAACAAAAGAATTAAGCAACAAGATACTTGCTTCCTGGTACACAGGAAATACTAGAGCACTAAAGCAAGCCTCCAGAAAATTGGAGCGAAAGTGGCGCTCCACTTAGTTGGAAGTATTCAGACTAGCCTGGATAGACAGCACACTTAAATACCGAAAAGCACTCACATCTGCTCGATCAGCGTATTTTTACAACCTGATTGAGGTGAACAAAATCAATCCAAAATTTCTCTTTGATACAGTTGCAAAGTTAACTAAAAAGCAACGCTCAATAAGTGAAGTGGGTCTTCACTTTAGCTGTAATGAATACATGAACTTTTTTGATAAAAAAAATCATCACCATAAAGAAAAAAATAACTGACTCCTAGAATAATTACAGTCCCCAAAATCTCAGTTGTCCTAAGAATGTCCTGAACTTTCCTAATCAGGTGTCCATGGGGACATTACAACTTTTTGATCCCTTTTCGCTCGACACATTCACTAAATTTGTTGAGTTCCAAACCAACAAATTGTCAGCTAGATCCAATTCCAACTAAATTACTCAAGGAGCTATTTTCGGTGCTAGCTCAGCCAATGATGAACATAATAAACTGTTCCCTTTCCACTGGATGTGTACCAAACTCACTAAAGATAGCTGAAATTAAGCCTCTTTAAAAAAATAATAATTTGGATCCTGACATTTTGAACAACAATAGGCCAATATCAAACCTCCCATTCCTCTCAAAAATCTTAGAAAAATGGGTTTCCCAATAACTGAACACCTTCCTGAAGACAAATAACACTTATGAAATGCTCCAGTCTGGTTTCAGACCCCATCATAGTACTGAGACTGCACTAGTGAAAGCAGCAAATGACCTCCCAATGGCCTCAAACAAAGGTTCTGCATCCGACCTGTTGCTTCTTGATCTTAGCGCTGCTTTTGACACTATTGATCACTCCCTTCTCTTAGAGAGACTGGAAACCCATATTGGACTACGTGGAAATGTTCTAGCCTGGTTTAAATCTTATTTATCTTATTTATTTTGGTGTTCCTCAAGGCTCGGTCCTGGGCCCTTTATTATTTTCGTTATATATGCTGCCTCTTGGAGATGTTATCCGAAATCACAATGTCAATTTTCACTGCTATGCTGATGACACACAGCTATATATTTCGATGAAGCATGGAGAAACCCCCAAATTAGCTACTCTGGAAGCATGTGTTTCAGATATTAGGAAGTGGATGACAGAGAACTTCTTGCTTTTAAACTCAAGAAAAACAGAAATGCT
>JACXGJ010007083.1:0-31786 GCA_016801105.1 Esox niger | reverse complement strand
GTGTGTGTGTGTGTGTGTGTGTGTGTGTGTGTGTGTGTGTGTGTGTGTGTGTGTGTGTGTGTGTGTGTATATGTGTATGTATATGTGTGTATATATATATATATATGTATGCATTCATATACACTATGAAAAACGTTCATGTAATTAGGAGTCTCTTAATTTTAGCCCTTCTGTTCCTCACTCAAAACCTTCCTTTTAACATTTGGGGGAAAAGAAAGGAAAAGATGCATTGGTCACTGTATGTAGTAAATGTATGAAGTCACATATGTATAAATGTTGCTCTAGACAAAACCCTTAGTTAAATTACTCAAATGCTAATGTAAACCAAAGCATTCTTACGTTCCCATTTGATTTGATTATTAACAGTTGCATTTAAAAAAAAAAAAACATTAAGTTAACATAAATGTGTTTTTTATGACCTACTTTCTTGAAATTACGTATTTTCTGGCATCAACCAATATTCCACTATCGTCATGTTCCATTTTGGAACTCCTCCACAGTTCTACAGCGTATTTATATTTGGGCTGTCACTAATGACTACTCTGGTAATCGCATGAAACTGCTTTTTAAAAAAGGTAGGTACAAATTGCTACTTAAATTAGTTGGCATTTGCTTAGCACCATAAGTCTTAGTTTTTTCAATATACATATTTTTTTGCCTTTTAAAACCCCATATCCTACACTACAGAAATTGGGGGTTTTTCTGTGAGGCAGGAACATGCCCAGGTAAGACTCAACCTGTGCAGAACACAAGCCTCTTTCCAGTTGTCATATGTCTGTCCGTCTCTATGACGCACGTTATGCACTGAGCATGCATTGAGCGTCTTCGTTGACGCATCGTCCGCCAGTGTGAGTTGAGCACTGCACTCCACCAATTTCTTCACTTTCAGCACATGCCTCTGGAAAGGTCTCTGCACAGTCCTGCTGGGAGGACATCTGTATAATGTTTGCATGCTCTATGCATGAACTTGCCAATGACACTGGTTTACTGAAAAATCAAACCACATTGTTATCAGAATATCTTTATTTTCTATGGTAAGAAAAACAAGTTTTCATCATTACATAAATATATATACATTTTTTTGTAAGGATATACATTTTTGTTAGGCTACACGTTTAACTTAAAGGAACAATTGCTTCTTATGCAGTGTAAAACACTTTTTTTTTCTTCAACCTTTCAGTTATATACCCTGATAAGCCAAAACATTATGACCCCCTGCTTAATATGCTGTTGGTCCTCCATGTGCTGCCATAACAGAACCAACCCACTGAGACATGAACTGTACAAAACCCCTGAAGGCGAGGTTGTGCCGCCTTGGATCGGACTTGTTAGTTCAGTACATCCCACAGATTTTTCAATCGGATTGAGATCTGAGGAATCTGGAGGCCAGGGCAATACCTTGAACTCTTTTAATGTCTCTAAAACCATTCCCCGACAATGTGTGTCAGGCAGCATTATCCTGCTGAAAGAGGCCACTGCCATCAGGGAAAACCACTGACATGAAGGGGTGTACCTGGTCTGTAACAATGTTTAGGTAGATGGCCCTTGTCAAATTGACGTCCACATGAATGCGTGGCCCTGGAGTTTTTCAAGGTAACACCGCCCATAGCATCACACTCCGCACACCAGCTTGTCTGCCCATAGTGCATCCTGGCAACCAAGGGAAATGGCTCACATGTCCGCAGACGTCCACCAGATGTAAATGAAAACGGGAATCATTGAACCAGGCGACCTTCCACTACTCCAATGTCCAGTTGTGACGCTCGCATGTCCATTGCTGGCGCTTTCGATAGTGGACTGGGGTCATCGTGGCCCCTCTGACTGGGCTGTGGCTATGCACCCCCATACACAGCAGTGGGTGTGTGTTGTGACACATTCCTCCCGTAACCATCTTTTAATATTTTGGTTTGGACCCGAACCATATCGCTGGTTTGTGTTTTGTCCATCCCGGACCACTGTCTGTAGGTACTTACCACAGCTGATCAGGTGCACCCCACAAGCCTTGCCGTTACAGAGATGTGGGCCATAACAATTTGGTCAAAGTCACACATGTCTTAAGTCCTGCCCCTTTCTCCTGCGTCCAGCATATTGACAATGAGAATTTAGCATCTAATCTACCCAGACCTTGACATGTTCCCATGTTAGGCGATGATCAATGTTATTTGCTATACCTGTGAGTGGTCATACATTTTTGGCTCATGTTAAACCATATTTAACTATGTATTTTGCTCCTCGAATAATGCGCTCACTGCTTGAGCGTGAGTCTTTTGAAGATAATAAATATGTTAGCAAGTCACCTACCCTGGTCCGTAGAGCCAAGTTGCAAAAGGAATTAATTATTTTATATATTGAACATGCAAGCATCGTTTCCCTATTAAAAATATTTACCCTTATTCGCCAAACATTATGAATAGTAAAATAGCTACTAATTTAACTAGTCAGCCAAAGTTACATGTCTAACATTAACAGGAACCTCATCGTGCTAGCTAGTCACTTCCTTTAGCTAATGTTACATCCCTTCTCTTTCTTAGTAGAGGTTGTGAACTCACAACGTAAACAGAAACCTCACATTGATTCTGTGAATGGCCGCTTTGTTGCATTATCAATTATATATTTTTTGAAATATAAGCCCAGGTATGCAGTAGCAGCAGACAGCCAGGTTCACAAAACAACAAAAACTATTTGGACTTTGGACCATTGACTATATCCGTTTTCTTTCGCTTCACTGCCATGATGAATTAAAGCCTTGAGGCAGAAAATTCTGATCAAAATATTTGAGTTCCATACAACTTATTTTATTATATCTCATTCAAAAATGAAAAAATATTAATCAAACTGTTTAAATGTAAAATTTCAAAAGCTGTTTGATTTATAGCCATAATTGTATGGGATAGAAATTTAAAGCAGTCTTTATCAGAATATCTTTTGTACCAGTGTCTTTAGTCCTTTCTCAAACAACACAAATCCAACTGCAAAAAATGACTATACATGCTTGTAATTTAAGTAGGCCTCATCCTTCTTAACAGTGATCTAGAAGTCAACACTCATGCTTTTGTTAAAGCTTCTAGAATTCAAAATTAGTGAGCTTCCAATTTATTGGAAAAGTTAGTGGTAATATTTTAGGGTTGACCAATGCGATGTACTGTGTTTGTTTGTAAAAATTGGCTTGTAGATATGAAGCAGTTGGCCAATGGGGTTTTTCCATTATGATGCATTTACATACATTGCACTTCAACATTGTATGGCAGCCACTTTAGTTTGCCATCAACGTCACCAGGGGAATTGTTTCTCCCGTTTTTATTATGCAACTAAATGTCTAGAATGAATGTATTATGTATTTACGTGACAGTACTTTTACTGACAGTACAACTTTCTATATCAGCCCTCTCAGCTCTCTATAAACAAGACATAAATATTTATACAGTGTTGTATCAAAATGTTTAGAATTTTAACCATTTCAAAACATTCTAAAATTTATGAAAATATATACGTAAAAGACTGGTGTTGATTATATGAAAAAATAACCTATGAATACCATGAGCTCTTAACATTACATTTTTTTCCATTTTATTAATTTGCCAGATGCTCCACATTGACCACAGTATTGTAAGTCCCTGTTGGAAGGTCTTGTGGTACTGTATTGACGGGACACATGAGAGCAAAAACCTGGAAGCAGTTAGGGTAAACTGCCTTGTTCAGGTGTAGAACAAGTTTTTTTTGTTGGCTCTGGGATTTTATTCAGCAACCCTTTGGTTGCTGATCATATTCACTAGCCACTAGACAGCCTGCCACCCTGAATGCTAACTCGTTTTGTGAATTTCCATTTTGTTCAGGTTACACTAATCCATACTTAACAAGAAAACATGTTTTTTTTTCTTTTTTTTATAAATAAAGGAGTGTGTTACTTGCTTCAGTAGAACATTGCAGTTGGTATGAGCAGAGAATGAGTCATCACTGTTCTATTTGAGGATGTTGAATCTCTGTGAATCCTCCGTGCTGGGTGTCTGTGTGTCCTGTGTGTGAGCTTGAATATCAATGTATTTTTGCAGAATTGTGGTAAAAGTGAACCTTATAGTTATGCTGTGAGTCATCAAATGATGTATCTAAAGGTTGTTGTTTACCCACTGTGCACGTGCTTTCAAATCAATGCAATTGTTTTCATTCCACATATGCAGAAATTAATATATTTTCCTAGATAACAGCCCGAAAAACCCATCGACTAAAAGTCCTATCCTCATTTCCTTAGTAATTTCATCGATGACTCAGTTTATAAGTTGGTTTGGTTGGCGCAGCAGAATTTAGACTAAATTGGGAGCTGATAAATTCAGCCTGCGGTGTTTCTTGCAATTATCTGCTAGCCAAATACAATCTCTGTAACCATTACAGTGTCCTAATTACCGGTATTTTTGTAGGGGATCTCGGCTCAGTCGTGTAGAGCCCGTTTAATGTGGGTCTTAGTGGTGTGAGCCTGTTGGGTCCACCCTTGCCGTTGCATGCCCTGTCCTCTGGGCTGGGTCAGTGCACTCTGCGTGGCACTTACGACGCACCTCCTTCACTGTAAGCTATCACTCCTGTAGGAAGTGTGAATGGGAGATTCTCAGTCTCAAGGGATGGAACTGACTCACTGGTGACCTTTCCTGCAATTACACACACAGTCAGGCCTCAAGTGGTTTCTCTTCATTTTGAACTTCTCCTTATTTTTAAGTTGTTTTTCTTGCTGCCGGCGTGACTACACTTCAGGGTTTGCCTTCCCCACTTCTGCATTGTTCCATTAAATTTCAGTCACTTGACTGCATATATTTGATTTGAAATCTCCCATACATTAAACCAGTGGCAAGCAATAGGCCTATGCACCAAACATATTTTACTAATACTGACCATATCCGATCCAGCACGTTCAAACACAACTGAGCTTCTGTTATCTGGACGTTAGCAAAGCTTAATGGAAAAAAAAAACACATTCTCCCAATTTGTGATATCCAATTTGTAGTTTGTACCTTATTACAAAAGCTCTCAAAAAATGTTGGGGTTTGCAAAAATGTTTGCGACATGCACTGCTTCTTTTCACACTGCTAGTTTAACCAGTAGGTCCGCCTACAGAACAGTCTTTCCTGACTGGGACATTAGCTTCCAGTATTTGTTGTTACTCAGTAGAATCCATTCTTCCAACTACCTGTACATTATTTCCTGTGCTCCTGGCTGCCACACAACCCCCAACGTTCCATTGCCATGCTCAACACTGGGCACAGTGTTTTTTTCTTCAAATGCTTCAATGTTTTTCCCTCAAAATGTACCTATTTGATGATTGTGGCCAAAGGGTTCAATTTCTCCAACATCGGACCACAGCATCCCTCTCATTGCTTCTGGTTTATCTAGGTATTGTGTTGCTTACCTCAGACATTGACTCTTGTGATGTGATCACGGGTATGGTTTCCATCTGATGACTTGAATGCAGATCATGTTTGTGCAACGCTGCAAAGTGGACCAGTTTACCCCTGCTCCTGTCCCAGCTAAAGGTCCCTTTTTCATGTGATGTTTGCATTCCTGACCGTCCTCAGAGCAGATTTATCTGAGTCTTTTCTTGGTCTTCCAGTCCTTGTCTTGACCTCAACCGTTTCCCTTCCATTTCGTAATGACATTTTGTACAGTGGAAATTGCGAGCAGGATGCATTTAGGAATATTTTGCCTTCCTCTGCTTTTGTAAGAGTCAGTTGTCTTGATTATCTGAACCTGAATCAGTTGCTTAGTGGAGCCAATGGTTGCTGAGTGTAAGCAAGGTTGAACTTTCCAGAAGGGCAGGCATCTTTGCAACCTTCCACCAATCAGGCCTTCATGGAAGGGCTGAACAGAAGCCATGTCTGATTAAAATGCTTATGACATGTCGCCTGGATGAGAGCTTCAGGAAAATATTTTCTCGTCCGACTAATCTAAAATCCAACTATTAGGCCAAAACAAAACATGGATGCAAGACACTTTCTGGCACAAACAAGATGCAATTTGTCACCTGGATAACTCAAAGTTTCGAGTACTTAATTTATTGAGCGTATTTATTGTGCCCACTGTGGTTTTTGCATCTGCATTCTAGCCAACAGCTCATAGATACAGTGCTTGTCGGATAATGTACATGATACGATGATTTAGATTTGTTATTTTTGTGAGTCAGACAACAGCAAAGTATTAATAATAGTTTCACCAGAATACGGCCATAGATTTTTATTGTAAAGGAGTGCAAGGTGATGACCTCAATGCTTTCATCAAACTGTGAAATTTGAGCTATATTTTATATGTAGCTGAATGAACTAGTTCGTCTGTGAATTGGTAGCTAACAGTCCATGCACCGGATCGCTATGTGACACCTGTATACCATGGATATGATGCTTATTCTACCAATATTTGACTGTAATGGTGTTCCCATCGTCATTTCCCATGTAACCTATTTAATGAAAATAGGTTCCCGCTAAATGTCAAAAGAACAAATTGTCTCTATGTATTTATATTGTTGTCCCAACATTGTACATGACCTTTTTTATGTGTTAATTAATGTGGTTATAAACTGCAAAAGTGTATCCAGTGACAAGAAATTTAGAGAAAAACATACTAGTCGACGCCTCTCCCTATCCATCCATCATTAAATCTATATATAAACTCAGTGTACGTCAGAAAGATACAAAGGTACATCCAGCTATAAATAACGAGTTCAGCGGAGAGTGATTCCAAGTGACAGGAGAAGCGTTTGAATGAGTGGTTTGTCAACAAGCTGACTGCTGTTCTACTTTGTTCATACACTCATGCATCACTATTTGGACTATGCATGCCTTTCATCCAACTTAGAATTCTCACAGAGATGGACAACTAGGTATTTGTCAGGGTTTTTTTCCAGGGTATTGACTGGGTAGAGAGCCACAGGTGGTTGGAAACTGGTCTGAGCTGGTCGCCCAATGGGGTAGCCCTGAGGCAGAAGATCAAAGATGCATTTATCTACTGTCAATACTCCAAGCTGTGAATGTCTTACAGACCATGGATTGCCTGTCTTTAACTCCCTCTTAACTTCTGGTAAAATTGATACACTTTCACTCTGAATCTAATCTTTTATGCGTTTCCGAGGAAGCTTGGCGGTTAACTGGTTCAGTAGATGGGATACTTTTGCATTTGCATACTATTAGGGCTGTCCCCTGCATCAAAAGAAATTCCTAGTCAACATTTTAAGATATGTGTTTTTCCACACAATCGACACACATTGTGTTCTAATAAAACCAACTCTCCACTGCTTGTCTGATGATTTAAAAGTCTACTGAATGATGAAATAACACACGACTCCATTAGCCAGACTATTATTCAGCTATAACCATTTTAAATCAATGCCAGCCCACCAGTTGTTTTTTATCTCTGGGAGGGCTACTGAGACCCCCCCCACACACACACAGTGTAGCAGCGCCCTCTACAGAAGGTGTTCAGAAATCTGTTGTGCACATGTGGAGCCTGCCTGCAGCAGGGAGTGCCCTTGGCTTTTCACCATAGTACTGGTGTCTTCATGTACTGTTATTGGGGGACATAATTTTTTTGTGAAAGGTTACCTAGCTGTCTGCTACTTTGGCCTGTTGCTTGGTTGCCTCAGCATAAGAATGTTTAATGTGAACTCATAATCGAGAGTATTTCCAAGATAAGAGGATGGCATTGTGGGAACAACCACCTGAACATTGTTTTTATTTTTGTACCCGTTGATCACTGGTTTGGGGCTGGTACAACATATTGAAAGATTTGAAAGCCTGAAAACCTGTACCCTGGGACTGGCTCTTGGTTAGTGGAGGACATCTCTCTTTCCTGATCTCTGTAGTGGCATGGACACTACATGTCTGCTTACCTTTTCCAAGGAGACTTCTTAGATTGTATTGAGTGCCTGGGTGTCTTGAGGACAGAGGCTCTTTGACTTGCTGCAGCCTGGGTAAAGGTGGGCCAAGGCTACCTAGTAAGTTGGTGATTCTGTGCTAACTTGTGCTAACAGTGCTAGCTTTAATGGTATTAGATGGTCAGCCCAAATAATAAATCTATCTACAACCCTGTTTCCAATAAAGTTGGGACTCTGTTTAAAATGTAAAGAATGTAATGATGTGCAAATCATTTAAATCATATATTCAATAGAAGATATAACAAAGACAACATATCAAGTGTTGAAACTGAGACGTGTTATTGTTTCTGCCATGCCTTGAAAGCTAGATGCCCACTTTGAATTTGATGCCACACGTTAAAAAACCTGGGACAGGGGCAACAAAATACTGGAAATGTTGTGTAATACTAAAAAGAAAACCTGGTGGAAAGTCTCACAAATAATTAGGTTAATTGGCAACAGATTAGTAACAAGATTGGGTATAAAAAGAGCATTCAAGAGAGGATGTCTTTCAGAAATGAGGATGGGGAGGGGTTCACCACTGCGCAGAAAAATTGTGCAATAAATGAAGAGTAAGGTTTCTCAACATAAAATTGTAAAGATTTTCGGGATCTCATCATCTGTGGAACATAATATCATTAAAGGTTTCTGAGAATTCAGAAGAATTACTGCATGCAAGTGACCAGGCTAAAAATCAATGTTGTGATCTTCGGGTCCTTAGCATTAAAAACAGACACAATCCTGTAGTAGGAAATCAATGCATAGGTTCAGGAACACTTCCCAAAACCAGTGTCTGTGAACACAGTCTGCTGCTGCATCCACAAATACATATTAAAAACAAGATATAAACAAGGTCCAGAAACACAGCTGTCTTCTCTGGGCCCAAGCTCCATTTAGATGGACTGAGGCCAAGTGGAAAACATAATTTTAAGTTATTTTTGGGAATCATGGACGCTGCGTCCTCCAGCTTGAAGTGAAGGGATCATCCAGCTTGTTATCAGTGTACTGTTTGAAAGACATCTTCCCTGATGGTATGGGGTGCGTTAGCGCACATGGCTTGGGTGATTTGCACATCTGTGAAGGCACCATTAATGCTGAACAATATATACAGGTTTTGGAGCAACATATGCTGCCATTCAGACAATGTCTTTTCAGTAATGGCTTGCTGATTTTGGCAAGATATTACAACAGCGTGACTCCATAGTAAGAGTCTGGGTGGAGAACTGTCTTGCCTGCAGTCCTGACCCAACACCCGTTAAAAACATTTGGTGCCTTATGAAATGTAAAATACGACACAGGAGACCTCAAACTGTTGATCAGGTAAAATTCCATATCAAACAAGAATGGGGATAAATTTCCCTTTCAAAACAACAACAATTGGTCTCCTCAGTTCCCAAACGCTTACAAAGTATTGTCATAAGAAGAGGTGATGCAACACAGTGGTAAACATGAATCTTTCCCAAATCTTTTGACTGTTTTGCTGGCATCAGTTTCAAAATGGGCATGCATTTTTAGAAAAACAATAACAGTTTAAACATTTGATATGTTTTTTTTATACTATTTTCAAATGAACATAAGGGTACATGATTTGCACATCATTGCATTCTGTTTTTATTAGCATTTTATGCCACGTCTCTTCATTTTTGCCACCCCAATGACAAAGTGAAAACACATTTTGAGACATTTGTGCAAATTTATGCAAAATGAAAAACGGATTTAGATATGTATTCATTTAAATGTGTGTCATGACGGTTTTTGCTAGCTAGTAAATCCCAATATGAGGTCAGCACCGTAGTTCAACTGTTTTGAAAAAGCACCGCTCCCACAAACCGCCATGTTATCTTGACTACATACGTACTTCAGTAGTGCATCGTTAGCAAAAATGTTTTTTTTGGTTTCACATAGAACATAACAATTGATACAACGCTAGTTTTTGAACAGTTGTTTTCAGGAGAATACACGGAGACCTATATCACCATACCCTGGCCTTTCCGTTTTGGAAAACTGAATTGTAACGTATTTTCAAACGCTGTATTGGTTGCCCCGTTCGCTTCCTTTGTTGCCCAGGGAGAGGCTTCCTTTAAAAAAATGTAATAAAAATCACAACTGTAATCATTCTAACAGTCCAGGATTATGCTAGATAATCAGAAAAAGGCCCTAAGTGAAACTTTCCTTCAACCCTGGTATATTTGCCTTATACCAACGTGGTGAATGTCTGACTCCATATCTTTGAGGCTGCTTTGGGCCACAGCATGTTCCGGCTACATTAGTAAGGTAATCACATCATTATTTTGTTAAAAAGGGGAGGTTTCTCTAAGAATCTTTTAGTGTGTGACCCTCGTCTGTGGCACATTGTTTAGTGTGTTCACTGTTAAATTGGCAAGAGAACGGTGCCACGACCAATGGTTGTTCAATGGAAGACTCCTAGATGACAGGACTTTGTGTGTGGTGTACAGTACGCCTTATTTATTGGCTAGAACAGCAGGTCCTATCTGATCTGCTGTGTGTTGTTTTACATTGAGTTGTGGCCTTTGGGGACCGGACAAAGCCTCCTCTTTCATCTCTGATGGGTCGCTTGCCAAGTCGCTCATAGCCATTGAGTTTAAAATGGCACTGGGACTATGCTGATTGGGCCATCTGAGAATAAAGTTACTAACACAGCCCCCAGTTGAGCCCAGGACTGGCTCACTTGGGATTCCCAGTGCGTGTCATCCACTGGAGAGTGAAACAATGTGCACACAGTAGGCCTTCAGTAGTTGTCTAGCCCAGCCCTCGCTGGAGCAGCAGACTGTCAATGTTATGTAAGAGGCAGGCATTTATTTTAACTCAGGGAGTAATCTCTCCATGTACGCTAGTATGGTAACATTGATCCTATACATTGACATGATTAAAATAAAAAGAATGAAATGATGAACCTGCAACATTATTTTCATCATAATTTTGTCCTGGTTAATGCTAAGCCTAGCTGGCATTTTTAATCCAAATGGCTACTCAGCCAGAAGCAGTTAATCCATTGAGGAACTTTTAACATATCCGGCAAAACAACCGGTGCTGCACCTGACATCTATGGACAAATTGCCACAGTCTGACCCACTTGGTGATAGTGGAATGGTGACCCGAGCTGCTGACGCAGTTAACCTACCTACTGTAATCTCTGCCTTCCTCGGTAATGAAGGCTTAGATTTGCCCCTATTGTGCAGAAGCATTTAGTACTATCAGAGCCTTTCAAATGTTCTGTATGTGAATGTCTAGCAGACTTGGTGTTTATATACACAGTCGTTGGCGTGTGTCAGTGTATATGTGTCTGTGGCTGTGCTGTGTCTGTATTCTGGCTGTGCATATGTCTGCCTGCATTAGCCTTTTGCATGTCTGTCCTCAAGCAATTCAAGGATCCAGTGGTGGCATTGAACTGCCCATCAACAACCCAGTGCCCCCCATCAACAACCCAGTGGCCACCCCCATCAACAACCCAGTGCCCCCCCACCTGTGCAGTTCAGCTCAGTCCGGCTTCCACCCCGCCACCACCTCCTCCTGTCCTCTACACTTCTCTCCCTATTTTCCCTCTCCCCTCCCCTCCTTTCCCCATCCCTCCCCTCCTTCCACTCCATTCTGTCCTCCTCCCCTCCCTCCTCCCTCCCTCTCTCCCTTCTTTTCTCTCCCTCCTCCCATACCTCCCTGGCTTCTCGGAGTGTGCTCTTAGCTCTGCTCTCTATTTATAGCCCTATCCCTGCCCCTCCCCTGCCACTCGACAGCTATTTCCAGCAGCCCTGAGCAGCCCAGTCTGTTTGTAAACTCAGCGGCGCTCCTCTTCTACCTCTGCGCTCCTCAACACAGTTAGGTAGAAGTTAGCGGAAAAACAAACAGGCAGGGAAAAGGAGACAAAAGGAGAGCTGGGCTAGGGGAAAGGCGTTGCAGGTTTTAATGAGTCTTTCTCTGGTTGAGGTGACGGGTGGTTCCGGCACGTTCTGACTGCTTCTTCCTCTGTAATGAGACTGTGGCAGTGGCAGAGTGCAGCAGCGCTGCCTTTGTGAAGAGGAAGGAGGAGGACTCTCAGCAGCTGCAGTACAGAGAGGAGAGACCAGGACGCCGTCAACGACGGCCTCCCTCCCAAGCACCGTCTACACTACCTCCTAGTGATCTACTTTTAGCATCTTTTTCTTTCTCTCTCTCTCTCTCTCTCTCTCTCTCTCTCTCCCCCTCCCTCCTTTTCACTCTCTTCTCACCACGCGTTGATCTCTCCCTTGGCGCTCTCAGCTTCTCGCCGACGCAGTGACAGCCAGACTCCTGAGCTTCCCGTGTCCGTGATTATTCGGATTGTGACAAAGATTCAGGCGACTGGAGCTTTTTTTTGACCTAAAGACTGAAGAGAATCACCCACTGACCCTGTCTTTTTTTCTCTTTCTTTTGTTTCTGCTGCTGCTTGCGTTTATTTACCACTGCTTGACAGTTTTTAATGCATGATGTTTTGAGAGCGTGACACAACCTGAAGAGGCCAGTGTGGATTTTTACTTTGCTCCTGTGAATGGTTCAATGCTAGTCTACTAATTTCTAGCCACGCTACTTGTTTTGTTCCTTCTTTAGGACTATTAGTTGTCCTATTTACTATTCGCGTGGAGACACTGCAGTTTGTTTCTTCGGGGGTGGGGGGGGCCATGGAACTTCAAGGATTTCTCTCCACAAGTGTACTTATCTATAGAAGAGGAGTTCTGGAGTTTTCTATATAGCCCTGAGGAGGACATCTCTTTGTTGTTTATCACCTTTTCGTCTACTTTTCAGTCATTTTCTGCAGCTGAAAACTTGCCGGGAAAGTCTAGTTTGGGTCATTGTTTTCCCATACTTATTGGAAGGACACCAGTGGCATGCTTTTAAGGCCCACCGTGCCGGGGCTTTGCGCAATGTTGCAGACGATCTACGAGACAGAGTCCTGCTTCTCCTCAGACGCTGTGTCCAGCACGGAGCAACCTCTGGAGCTGCTGCCCCAGCCCCGACTGCCCGCCATGCCCAGTGCTGGTGAGTCTTACGGGGGTAGAGAGCAGAGGAAGGGTGGGTGCCTGTCTGAACGCCCGAGGAGGCAGCTTTCTCAGATCTGTATTTATATGGGGCATTGCGTGTTTTCAGCATGGTTTTCAAGACTGTTCTTGTGACTGGCAACTTGTGAATGTTTTATTTTTTGTCTCTCCGTGTTATGTATCTGAAGATTCATTTGAGAAAAATACTTTAAAAGGAATGTCTAAAGTAGCAAAAAGATATCTGCAAACTGACTAGTTGCTCAAGTTTGGGGCGTCACACTTATACAGTGCCCACGTTGTAGTGTGCGTTTTCCGGATTGGGTATGTGAGTTTACTGCTCACCTGTACTTATATAAACACAGATGAATGGCTATAAAGCAGCATGTGGGTGGTTCTGTCCTTTCTCTTATGCTCCCCTTGTTTACCCGACACCTGTTCAAATAACTGGATGTGCGCATTTCCTTTGGTGAAATGTCAGTGTACCAGTCGGACCTTGGTGTGGAAAAACGTCAGGACCACAGTGCCGACATTTGATTTGGTTCAGTGAATTAATTGAATGTAATTAATATATAATAGAATCTGGGACAGGGTGTTTTTTTGGGGGGGGGGACTTTTCCTGGGTTTTGTTGGCATACAGACTAGGTCATAGAAGGATAACAGGCTGGGTGATGGCCGTGTCTTTGAGTTAAGTGTTTATACACCTAGTTAATACAATTAGAGTGTATTTGATATCCTGTCAAGGAGCGTGGTGCAGATAAACTACGCATCCTCACTTCCACTTTCAAGTTGATTATGGTTATTCTAAAAAGCCTTCACAGCTTTCAGGGTTTTTTATTGAGCCACTCACTTGTCCCCAACAAATGTGTTTTTAAGATGTCCCCTGAACCTTACAACGTTGTGTCAAGGTCTCCTGGACGTATGTTAGATATCCCCTGAACCTTACAACGTCGTGTCAAGGTCTCCTGGACGTATGTTAGATATCCCCTGAACATCCCAACGTTGTGTCAAGGTCTTCTGGATGTCTGTTAGATTCTGTCTGCTGCTTCAGTCTTGTTTAGGGATGCAGCAGACCTGCTCTACGTTGGTCATTTTACAGACTTTATAACGTATAATCCCTTGTGTTGAGTTTAAGGCTTAAGTGCACTTTAACGTACTTTAAATGCTTGTGCATTTTAAATGGATTGCGTCCTATTCTGGGACCCCATTCAAGGTTCTCACTTGTGTGAAGTGCATACCAGACACATGCATCAATCAACTGTGTTCTGCACCCAGAAGCCCGTCTTGACACCTTGGTTTTCAATCTTGGGAAAGTTTTAGTGCCTTTTGTAAAATGTTGATTGATGAAGCATGAGGTGCTGTTAAGGGGTGCTCAGGTTTGTAAACACCAACTTGTCATAAAAGCTGGACCCTGTGAATAGCAGCCTTTGTTTCTCACTGAGGCACTGTAGACAGTTCTTAACAGATAACAGGAACATGTAACCTGTTTTAGAAAATGCTTCACCACCAGGACCACAGGAAATGGATGGAAAGCCAGGTTGCTTGATGAGCTTAACCAGGATTAGCCAATAACGGGGACCTGTGGTAACAATGCTAACCCGCCGCCAGAAGCTTCCTGGCTGCAGCTGTTTCAGCAATGTTTCTGCTGCTTGAGACCAGACACACAGGAATTCAGCCTCGCATTGTGTCAGGGGTAACGTCATATGATACTGTACATCTGACATAACTGTTGTTCCAAAGAGCCTCAGCAAAGCTATAACATGATCCAATCACATGTAATTCCTGTGGTTCAGTTTGCTACGATGCGACAGGTGTCATGGCTGTAGGGCTTTGGGCTCCGGACTGCATAACCGGCGCCGACATTGTGTCATTGTTCCTTCCATGTGCCCTGATGCATTGACTGTTTCTTTTGACATGTACTGTATGTTGTGAACTGGGGTTATATAATTGTCAGGCACGCAACGGTCATCTCTGTTCCTCTGAATGGTTTGCTATAATAGATGTACTGATATATGCTTTTGTTTCTGTGCCCGGTGTGTTTTTAATGCTTGCGTAGGTAACAGTGCAGTAAGCTGTTTGGTCACTGGAGTTCAAAGTGACTCATCAGGTGTGTATGGGTTGGTTTGACTGTCACTGTGTGGACAACAGATGGCTCCGTGTCTGATCAAGCGGGCGTTATAGTTTACAAGGTGTTGTATTGTGGACGCTTGTGTGTCTGACAAAGCCTGTGACAGGGAAGTAGAATCCTGCTCCACGTGGAACATTCTTTCAGTTAATGGAACCTTGATTAGGCTATTGAATGGAAAATAAGCTTGTCCTGCTGCAGATCACAGGGATTCATTAGGTGCCTCTTTTCTACCCCCCCCCCTCCCCGAATGACTTTGCTGGTAGTAATAGGAGATACTATAGCCTGGTTTTGTGGTTGTCCTACCTAGCTGTCTTAAAGATAAACTGTAAGTCACTCTGAATAACAGCGTCTGCTAAATTCTTAAACTGTTTGTTTATGAGAAATATCATTCACATATAGGCAACATCAATGACAATAAACCTCTTAGTGGCAGTTGCAGCTAGGTGATAGGGAGCTAAATAAGCTAAAACGATTTGACACTGGCTTGGTCTCCTGTAAAAACCTGCTGTAATTGTATTACTTGCAGAGTTGTCAACACATGCCTATTCACACAGACTTTAGGACCATCTCCTGTATTTTAATACTTATAATAAAAAATGTCATTGCATTTGCAATTTTAAGTCTTTGAAGTTTACTATATGCAGATTCAGATGATTTAACAGTAAACAGTAATGTATTCTACTTAATCACATTCTTGGGCTAAATACACAACAAAGCAATTTCTTTGAGGTTTCAAGAAAATATGTTTGGCTAAACATTTTACTGTAATGTAAATGTACAGAAGTGTCTCCGTACAAACATCCAGTTGTAGACTAGCCTTTCTCGAGATTTACCACCCTTCAAGACATTATTGAGACAAATGCTCCTACAGTAACATTAAAATACAGTGTAAAAAGGTCTGAAAATACTTTATGGTAAAAGGCCTATACATTTCTAATTTTTGTGGTGTCCTTTCCATCACACTTGTCAATTGTGGTAAATAAATAAAAAATACCATCCTCAAACAGTAAAGTTATACAATTGTCTCTAATGATGACTCACTTGATCCAGGATGAGATTGATTGATTGTTTGTGCTGTGACAAAGAAGCTTGATCAGACGAGCCGGCCACCTATTGCTAGTAAGATAGCAAACCACTGATGTTACATAGTTAATTTATAACATCTGGTTTTATCTTGTTACCTAATGTCACTCTACTATATAAATAATACTTTTAATAATGTGACTATGTATTTATATTCATCTGAGTGTGTTAACATTTCTGTTATGCTAAGGTTACAATGAAGCCAATGTTGATAGCCAATGTTAGTTAGCTAGCTAGCCAAACAGTAGCTGGCATTGTGGCTGTTTATTGTCTTGCTGTTATGAAAATAAAAAGTATTTAAATATCGGCACATAACAGCATATGTTTGCATTACTCAAAAGTATGAAACGGTTTTGTAGCATTTAACAAGAGTCTACTGGGGTATTTAGAATAAATGTGAGCAGCGGAGCTAAAACTCCACTTTGCCAAGCCCCCAAACCTTCTGTTGGCATGTGACATTCCATTGCTAAAGTAAATAAAGGTTTGTGCGCATTACTAAATTATGTAAATTGAAATATGCATAACATTGTTGCTTCAAATCTTCAGTTTGAATAAGCCCTTAGTGGCTTGACCTAGAGCAGTCTCAACTATCACATTTGCTTTCAGGTCTGATAGAGCATTAAGCTATTCCCCTACTTGTGAAATCACTAGAACAAAAACAGTAATCAGTTTCTCCCTGCTAGTCATTTTACTTTAACATGATGACATTCTGTGGATAGCCTGTGACTTCACTATGATGTCAACCCTCTTCCTGCAGCTGACTGTCACCACCATAGATATAAATGGTAATTTGTTCAGAAAAGTTTCTTCGGAAATAATGTTAGAAATGTAGCCACCTTGTGTACTGACTGCTCCACAGGTTGAGTGTCTTTGTGTTTGTCTATGTGTCCAATTCCAACACATTCACTCTCTCAACATATGTTGTGTTGTAGTCTATATTTATCATTGATTAAATAAAAAAACATGAATCTGAACACAATTATTTAGTGATTATTTTAAGTGTGCCAATTTATTGAAAATGTAAGAATGTTTAATCATAAATTGAATCATGAATTTCCCTGAAAACTTGACCTACACAGAAACAATATTTCCACTGGAATAGAAGTATATCCTTTACCCTATGGTCTGTAAAGGTCCTCGTTCTGTGAGATAAGCTGAAGTGGGAGCGGCAACTAACAGGCATCAAGATTGCTGCATCTCTTTTTGGTCCGTGACATTATCGTGGGATATAATAGAATAGTGGATGGAAGATGTAGGTTAATTGCAGATTTTTTTATGTCAATTTCATAAAGCAACATCTGTTTTTCATGCCACATACAAATATTTTAAAAATGTTTACAGTTAAATGATTTTTTTAACCATCAGGCCTATAATCTCCACCCCTGTGTGGAAATGGTTCCTGTGTCCGGTGAGTCACTACGGACCTCGGGCTCATCTTCTGACGCAGATTGTATGCAGTAGTTGAACATGCTTCTCTGAACAGCTAAAGAGGATATTAACCTAGTAATGGAACTTGAGTTTAGGCAATAACATCTGTGTCGTCGCCATTGTGGGTCCGCTTTGTACATTGAGCCCTTCGAATGCCTGGCGTGCTCTGAGGCTCTGCGCTGCTACATGCAAACAGGCTGAGAGTTGGAAGACATTTCCTCAGCGCGGGTTAGCACACGGCTACCGCCGGCTGGGACCTGTAATGATCTGAGTAGTCAGTTAACAGATGTGTGCCTCAGCGTTTACCGGAATGGGCCAGGGATCGCCCAGGCATTTCTTCTGCTTCAGAAGCTTACTAAGTTGGAGTGTAGTTGGACTGCTCCGGCTAAGCTTTTGATTAATGTTCAAAATGTAAAATGTATTATGCCTGTCTGATAGTCCCCAGTTAATGGCAGTCCCCAACTGAAACTATCCATGAATAAAGCCTGGTATTTTGCCCTGGCAAAACCCAAAAAACACTTGCCCTACCAATGAGAGCACCTCTAGCCCTCCGTCTTTATCTCTCTGCAGCCAGGCATCGTGCTGGAGAAGCAGTTTGAATAGGTGTTAATTTAGTTGGCCTCCTCTTCTAAAGAATCCTTGATGTTTGCCTAAACTTGCTTTGCTCAAAGAAGACTTTTTAAACCTGCAGTGTGTCGGGTCCAATTAAGTGATCTTTTAAAGTCTATTTTAGAGTGTTGGTAGCGAACACTACTTATTTGGTTAATCAACAAACGTTGCAGTCCTCTAGCAGAGTTATGTAAGGGGATTTGAGAAGTAAACACTTCTAGAGGGGCTCTCTGTGGAACAGGCCTGCTGGTGTTTTTAGCAGCCCTGTGCAGGAGTACGATATAGCCTACAGTGTCATTGCTACCCAGCGATGTGTGGAGGTGAGTGGGGGAACATTTAAAGTAGTATCTGAGGACTATGTTTTTTTCTTCCTGGTGGCTGCTAAATTAAGACAGATTTAAATATAGCGCCCCCCCATCACCACCAGGGCCTGTCAACCCGCAGTGCTCTCCCCTCTTACGTTCCAGTGCTATAATGAGTGCCCAGGCATGTCACGCCTGTTTACCAGCCCCGTGCTCCCCATCCGCCCATGTCGGGGATGGTGTTGGGCGCACATGTGTGTCCCTCTCTGTGTGTGCATGTTGTTCATCTTAAACCCAGATATTCATCTTAAACCTCTCCTACGTTGCTACCTGCCATGCACTTCAGTATCAACAGGATGTCTTCCTCTCAGCTGGCTTGAATGAAGCCTAACTACAGGCTGACAGTCTCTGACATAACCTTTGCTCCTGATGTGATGTCGAGCTGACTGGTTTGTAATTATTCGACATAACGTAGTGAAATAAAAGGTACGTGAAGTTGTTTAGTTTATTCCAGGTGTCTTGGACAAATAGAAGTTGTCTGTTTAATTTTGTCTCTTAATCCGTAAGTATGTATTTTCAGTTCAGTGATAGGAATCCCTGTGTACTCAGAAGTGGAATGCAAAAACGTTTTATGCAATACTAGTGCTAAAAGTATTGCAATGGGTGGAATTTACCATATTATCCGCTGTGGTTATTAGCATACAGTCCTATTATGGTAGGCAGAGTAAAATGAGATGTAGCATATTATAAGAGAAAAGCTGTCATGAGTATGATTCAGTCCGGCCATGGATAGGTTTGACTAATAAAAAATACTATATAAAATGTCTTTTTTGTGGTTACTAAAACACTCAAGCTTATGTCTCCAACATTTAAAGCAATATCCATGGTATTTAGAAATGGCCTGCAGATTTATTTTGTAAGACAAGTATGTTCGATTTCTAAATCCCCATGGGGCCTTTGAACCGATGTGCCCAAGCCTGGGTTAGGTGTGTACATCCCTCGTCTCAGACACGATGCGCGATTTTGAGGGTCCGGAACAAGACAGGGTTGTAGGGAAGGGGGGTGCCTGAGGAGGTATAGTCCCATTGGTAGCTTCGAGGGGTGGGAGCTCTGCCTTTATGCTGGCTGATGCCAGAGACCAACCAGACGGTCAGTTCCCACACAGTCCTCTGCAGTGGCCCAGGGAGTTGGGACTGGAACTGCTCTCCAAAAAATGTCAGTGAGTGGCGTTTCCTCTGGGAGGGACCAAGGTCCCCTGGCATTTTGCCCCTGCATGCGATCTCAAGGACAGTCTTTTGATATGTTTTGTAAAAGGGCAACTGTTCCAAAATGTGTCGGCGAAACAAACGCGAATGGGTATTTTTGGTTTTGGATGAATGATCTTGTGCATCTGAGGTAAACACATACTTTTCAGCAGTTGGCTCCATTTGTGAATCACTCTGTTACTATGCCAACTGAAACGGTATGACATTGGATTGGTGTGAGCCATGTGTGCCCCTGAAGGCCACTCAGCTTTGCTGCTGAACCAGTCGGGATGTGGCTCTTGCATACAGTCCACTGGTATGGCATATAGCTTTGTGTGAACATGTAACTTGAGCCTGTGGCGAACTCTACTGTTGTGGCTGAGAAGCAGAGTGGCCACAGGGGTTCTATTTTAGAGAGAAAGTCAGACTTCATTAAAGGCTGCTGCTATTTATAGCTGAAATATATAGTTGTGTGAATCCTGACGGGGCCCATCGTGGGGCCCATCATGCTTTGGGCTTGGGGGGGGCTCTGCGAGGGAGATGGTGCCCTCTGTGGATAGGCTAGTCCTTCAGCTGCCCCTTCTCCAGGTCATTTCATCAAAACAACACAAACGACCATCATACATACATCAGCATGGAGGTCTTTTTTGGTTATCATGGCTATCCTCAGGGTAAATTATTCATAAAGTGAATGTGTCTAATTTATGATTATTTGAGTTTCTATAGTTTCTTTGGAAGTTTCAAGACTGTCTTACAGTGACACAATCACGCATTGATTTTGCAAGAAAGGTGTGATCTTAAATTTTTCCTGTGTCTGTGATTTTTGTATTTATTATATTTTTTTTTTAAATGTGCCACTGCTCAAGAGCAGCTGCTGCATCTCAAAGAGGGCTCATATTATTAGTAAATAATCGCGTGCGTCACTCTCTATAAAATGCTGGTCTGTTAATTTGGGTATGAGGTCTATTTCAAATGGGATATATTCAAACGGAGCCAAACCCTCCCCTACCGCTAAAAAGTGGTATGAAATGAATTCCACACCACACATAGAAGTTTACCCAGAAAACAACATTCCTCTCATGCAAGCGTTTGACGTCAATGCCGGAGCATTTATAGAACATGTAAACAGTGGCCGGCTCTCAGGTCAGTGCTCAGCTACGACATTTCATCGTCTTCATGTCAATGCCGGAGCATTTATAGAACATGTAAACAGTGGCCGGCTCTCAGGTCAGTGCTCAGCTACGACGTTTCATCGTCTTCATGTTTATGGTTTATATAATTTTTCCCCCTCTTTTCAAAAGGAAGGCTATCCCATGTGAGTAAAAAAACTAAAAACAACCCTTTAGGGATTGTATCCACCACGCCATGTGCAACATCATGTTTGTGTCGAGTGCCTCGTTTGAATGGGTCACTGTTAGGGGTATGCTGCTGGCTACCTGGATCAATGTTTTCTAAGGTTCATGTTGAACAGAGAACAACACAGGGGCTCTTTGCTGTATTAGGAGACCTGTCTGAACGCTCTCCGAATTCTCTTTTAAGAACGTTCAGGTATGGTTAGGCCTGGATTTCCGCCGGTCAGTCTGTTACATTTCTTCTGGGTAGCAACTGGTTATCCTCTCAGGGCTCAAAATGTTCTGAACACCCATGCATTAGATTACTTTATGGTTCTCAATGGTTGCGTTCTAAAGAAAGAAGCAAAGAAACAGGCAGGCAACTGGGAAAATGTTAGTTTGCATGCAAGTCAAGCAATAAGTTATAGACTTTCTCTGCTCCCAAGTGTCTTTTTTGGGCTTCCTCCGAAGGAACTACTAGTTTCTTGTTTTCCCAGACCAAGGAGCTACCCCTCCAGGATGCCTGCCAAGGCTTTCGGGGTTCCTGAGGCGCGTAAATCACTCAGGCTATTTTACAGGCTCTCTCTTATTAGCATCAGGACGAAGACACAACCGCCATAAGACTTCCAGGAGACCTGCTCTATGTGTATTAGCAGGTCTGTGTTTCCTCCCTCTCATCTCGTCATTCCCACTTTTGAATCTGGGAAGCATTTTTGCAATAAAAAAAACTGCTTTAAACAAGCTCCTGTTTTTAGCCTCTGTCTCTCTCCTCTGTGTGCGGCTAACAAGGAGAGGACGCAAAGCTGATTTGACAGGGCAGCCTACCGCACGTTGCTACAGTATGTGCTATTTCTGGAAAGCAATATTCGTGCTTTTTTTCTTGCTCGCTCGCTCTCTTTCTCTCTCTTGTCTTTCTAAAGCGTCGCTGTTGTAGCGTTGCTAAAGAAAATAGCGGAGATGTAAGCTGACCTCCCTGCAAAACAGACTTTGGAAAGTGATGGGGAAAACAATAAATGGCTGCTCTTCAGACAGGGGATGCAGGGGGTTGAACACGGATCTGTAGTTGAGGGGAATGATTTAACACTCATCGTGAAGAGGTGGCAAAAACGCTTGACAATGGATGCATGCCTTTGAGTCATCGACAGAAATGGCACGACACTGGTATATTTTTGCTTGGCAAAAGGCTATATATATTCTAATTCCAAGCAGGGTGTGGTTGACCATGTTATCAGGCAGATTGTATGGATTGTAATTCCTGTGCAGAGGACCAATGGGCCTGGCCATTGTCACCCCCGTTTAGTTTTTTTGCTGTGATGCTCCAGCAATATATCAATGCTTTCTGAGGTCCCAATGACTGCACAGCTTGCAGTCCTCGGGGCGGGGGGGGGAGGCGTGATCTGTGTTATTAATGGGTGTCCTTCAGGTCTTTGTTTTTGGTCTCCCCAGGGCCTTCCAACTCTATGGTGCCACTCCAGTGATTCCTATCTACCTTGACTCTCTTCTCTGATTGTAAAATCGGTTGTACCAGCTCCGGCCTGCGCTTATCTCTGTACTGTTGTCTTTGGTGAGCTTCTCGATTGGTTCTGTACCTCTGTTTCTGTTTTCCAGAGCAAACCAAAGACTATAGTCAGGGTGGTCGGCTAGGAAATATTTCCTCAGTCACCCCTTCTCGACATTCTCACAATTAATCCCTGAGTCTTTCTCCATGCATTGCATCTTCATTCAGACCATCTGGAGCTCCTCTACCTTGGAAGATGACAGGAGTTAGCCTACACATAGCTGTAGGAGAAGGGTTCAGTATTTTTGGGCAGCTGGTCATTGCAGCACTAGCTTAATTAGACACAGACGTGATCCTCCACAAGCTTATTAGTCCGCTACTGGCTGGCCCGTTGAATCCATTCAGTCATTATACAGTGGACTGAAAAGTTCAGATGCTATTGTTTAATCACCATCGAATCCCCAGTCCGCATACTTCAGAAACCAACCAACACTTTTGCGCTGATGAGAGAAAGTTGATCAGTTTGTTTAAATGTTGTTAATGGTAGCCTGCTTGACAGTTCATTTAATTAGTTATCTTAATGTGCAAGAAATGTACAAGGGATCAAGGCATATTGCCTCTTATCCCTAAAGTTATGGGGTATATATAAAGTTTGACCGTTTTTACATGTGGAAATGTGCTGAGCCATCAGTTGCCATTGACCAAAGGGTCAATTTTGTGTGCTTGTTCTTGGCATACTGCTGTAAAATGCTTAGGTTAGTCCAGGTTGCCTTTTCCCTCAGTGCTAATGGAAGGATATTAGTGACCATGACCTTTGTGGATAGTTTATGAATTGCCACAATATTGTGTTTTCCACATACATTGATATAGCGAAATCAAAGCCTGTTCCTTGTGAGGGAACGCCATATTCCCTTTGTAGCTGGCTCTGCAGCATCCACATCCAAGACCAAGATAGCAGGGATGAGCTGGAAGCTACAGAGCGAGCGGCGAACCGAAAATGTGGAAAAACCAAAAATAGAAGCGTACGCTTTTAAAAGCGCCGTCTCTCCCCTCCCTCTGTCTCCCCCCACCACCCCCCCTCCCCCAAGTGCATTATTAATCTGGGGTTATTTCTAACCTACTTTTTTCACAGGCAGACTTTGTGTTCTGTCACTGCTTGTGTCTAATCTCTACTGGGAGCGAGAGAGACGGGGAAGGGAAAAAAAGATGTGTGAAAGCAGGGGGAGGGTCTGGGGCAGGCAGAACGTGGTGGTGGTGGTGGAGGAGGAGAAGATGGAAGGGATTGCAGGTGTAGAGAGAGGGAGGGTGCTGTTGGCTCTAGCTGGGCTATAGATAGAAGCCCAGAGGCAGGGTAGGCAGATGTGTAAGCTGTGGTGGTGCCTTAACGTTGATGGATTAAAGCAAAACAAGGGGTTGCTCAGAGAAACAACAAGTACAGTATCTTTTCACAATTCACAGCCTTGTTGCATAATGAATCACAACTCCAAAGGAATTCAAGCCTTTTACAAGCCTGAATAGACCAAAATATGTTCCTGGAGGACCCTCGTGAAATCTGGACCCTGAAACGTTCCGCTGCTTTTTTCATTCGTTCCCTCCAGTCAGGCCAAATGACACCTGAGACACAAGCCACTATGGCCTTATATGATGCTTTCGCCAGGGGTTTGAAATCCATGCGGTCAGTGGCGGGTCTCAGACTGAGTAGGACAACACACTGGACGTGAAATGTGATTCCCCTCATGGCGGGTGGATCTCCTTTTCTGCCATCCATTCTTCATTCTTCTCTGGCTGCGGCCGGTGATTATTAGATTCGAAGGGAGGATTTCCTCTTGTCCTTTCTCCAGAACATTCTTCCAAGGTAATGAAGGAAAAATGGGATCAGAGGACCTATGATCGATACCCTTTGTGCGACAGCGTTTCGTAACTAACAACGTCTCATAAGTAATGGCTTGGAGTGGAGGTTTTAAACAGTGCCAAGCTCTGGAAAAGGGAGGGAGAGTGAGAGAGGTTGGCATAATTAGACCGCTCAATTTTTGCAATGGAGTGTGACAGCCAGAAGACCCCCTCGGGAGATGGGTCTCTCTGTCTTAACGGGGGGAACTTTGGTTGTGGTATACATGGCTGTGGCAGACCAGCACAGACATCTAACAGTCTTCTTCTGCCAATGGTGAGACACAAGACATAACCTAGAAATGTTTCAGGGCCGGTGTGGGCTCGGTCTGATATGAGAGCTACTGACCCATATATTAAAAAACATGCAACAGTTCTAATCAATGATATGGTCTAGATTTAAAATATCATTTTTATGACAACAAAACACTTTCTATCCCAAGGGGCATTATTTACACAGAGGGTTTAGGAAACCCTCTGAGCTGGAGGGCCACCTGAATGTCAAGCTCTGCATATATTCATACATGCATGCACACATACAGTGGATATAAAAAGTCTACACACCCCTGTTAAAACGCCAGGTTTTTGTGATGTTAAAGAATGAGAAAGATAAATCATCTCAGTTCTTTTTCCACTTTTAATGTGACCTATAATGTGAACAATTCCATTGAAAACAAAAATGAAAAATAATAACCTTACAATAACCTGGTTGCATAAGTGTGCACACCCTCAAATAACTGGGAATGTGGCTGTGATCAGAATTTACCAATCCCATTCAAACGCATGTTAAATAGAAGTAATTATACACCTGCCATCATTTAAAGTGTCTCTGATTAATCACAAATAAAGTCCAGTTAGTAAGAGTTTCCTGACATTTTCTTTGTTGCATCTCAGAGCAAAAGCCATGGTCCACAGAGAACAGCCAAAGCATCAGACTGATGTCATTGATGAAAGAAATCATTCAGGAGGGTACAAAAGCATTTCCAAAGCATTAGATTTACCATGGAACACAGTGAACACAGTCATCATCAAGTGGAGACAATATGACACAACAGTGCTTTAAAAAACTGGACATCCTTCCATAATTGATGGAAAGATGAGAAGAAAAGAGGCTTCCAAGAGGCCTACAGCAACATTAAAGGAAATGCAGAAATTTCTGGCAAGTACTGGCTGTGTACTAGATGTGACAACAATCTCCCGTATTCTTCATATCAATGGGCTATGTGGTAGGGTGGCAAGACTGAAGCCTTTTCTCACAAAGAAAAACGTACAAGCCCAGCTGAAGTTTGCAAAAACAAACATCAAGTCTCCCAACAGCACATGGGAAAATGTGTTATGGTCTAATGAAACCAGTCCAACTTTCGGGCCATAATTCCAAAAGGTATGTTTGGTGCAAAAACAACACTGCACGTCACCCAAAGAACATACACAAAGTGAAGCATGGTGGTGGCAACATGCTTTGGGGCTGTTTTTCTTCAGCTGGAACCGGGGCCTTAGTCAGGGTTGAGGGAATTATGAACAATTCCAAATACCAGACAATTTTGGCACACATACCAGGCAATTTTCAGGCGTCCATTAGAAAGCTGAAGATGAAGAGGTTCAACTTTAAGCACAACAACGACACAAAGCATACATCCAAATCCACAAAAGCATGGCTTCACCAGAAGAAGATTAACATTTTGAATGGCCCAGCCAGAGCCCAGATCTAAATCCAATTGAACATCTGTGTTGTGATCTGAAGAGGGCTGTGCACAGGAGATCGCAATCTGACAGATTTGGAGCACTTTTGCAAAGAAGAGTTGGCAAATATTGCCACGTCAAGATGTGCCATGCTAATATACTTTACCTAAAAAGACTGAGTGCTGTAATAAAATCAAAAGGTGCTTCAACAAAGTATTTGTTTAAGGGTTTGCACACTTATGCAACCTGGTTATTGTGAGTTTTAATAGAATTTTTTTTTCAATTAAATTGTTCACATTATAGGTCAAATAAAAGGTGCTAAAAAGTTTTTTTGCATCACAAAAACCTGGCATTTTAACAGGGGTGTGTAGACTTTTTATATCCACTGTACATACACAAGCTCACACACTTCATGTCTTAGATTTAACGAACATGGAGAATCAGGTGTGTTAACTTATTCCTAAACTGATCCGTTACCTCAGTTGGCCAGGGGTGGTGCGTAGTTGGACAAAAATCCTACACACACACACACACACACACACACACACACACACACACACACACACACACAAACACGTAATGTGCACACACCAACACACGCTCCCCTTTTATGCAAATAACTGTCATCATGGGGAGAGTTATTTTTAGCCTCTCTTCTAAGCGATTACAGTAATCCATTGAGTAAGATATAATCTAATGAGTAAATGTGAGTGCTGCTAAAACATTTCCTGACCCTCCCCCAGAATGTCTACCCTTTCATTGATTATGCCTAGTTGGCTTCCTTATCGGTAATCTTCCCCCTTATTCCCCCATCCATCCCCCTCTTCCTCAATTTCTGCCTAGAAACCCAACGCAAATGTTATTCAATGCTTTTTTTATCTTTAATGAGGAGGTGCACCCCTCGCCTATATTTTCATCTTGTCAGGCTGCACACTTATTTCTTTCACCTTCGTCGAGTGGTGTCTGAGGTAGCTGTTTGTACTCCCCAAAGAGCCTTGCACCTTTTGCTAATTATTGTTGGACTACCTTGGCATAGGGTAGAGTTTTGAATTATGTCACATAATTCTTGCAGGACTGTTTTACTGTTTAATTTAGAATATGGTGAGCACATGCAAAACAAGCTATTCTGGACCTAATACCAATTGCGTTCATTTCACACTATCTGCATGAGATTAAATAGGCTATGATGATATGCTTCTATCTCAGCAATACTCTAGCATGCTTAGCCATACTGTCAAATCTCTTACATAAGCTACAGGTCTATTTACACTGTTGGCATAATATTTTAATCTGTTCTATAGTGGTGCATTGATGCTTGCAAAGGGCTATCTCTTTTCGAAAGCAAGAACAATTGCAAATCTGTCAGCAGAAAGTTTGAATTCATCAAATGTTTTGCATCACCTTTCCCCTGATTTATATATGATGGTCATGTACCTAAATTCTGAAACCTAGGCTTATACTTGTAATATCACATTGTCCTAATTCTGTGTAAACACTAACATGTCAAATTCAGTGTATCCAAAATGGAGCTTGCACTTTTCACCCCCTCCATCCAACGTTTCAGGAGTAAAACAACATGTGCAATATTGCAAATAATAGTCTTGTGAACCATTAATTTGAAAGATCATCAGTCACATTTGAACGATTGTGCTATATAGAGAAAAGGTGTGATTCTTTTGTAACCCTTTTCCCTGTATATATAAATATAATACATATTTTCAATGAATGCCTTATCACAGAAATGTATTTCGCAGATATATAGAAGGATATATAAAAGTTGTTTTTGTGTATGTTTTCATTAGTGATGATATTTTTAGACATTGTCAAATTGTGTCATGTTCAGTCCATCTAGATAATTTTATTTTTCTTAGCTGTGTGTCAGTTTTAGCCTCCCTTTTATTTATTTTTGGTCTGTTCAATATTTTTGTCTGTTTTCTTCCTTTACACAGATTTCTGCATCCATGTTGAAGCCAGAGGTTTAGCAGCAATATGGGACTATTTGGTAGAATTCCTGTATGAGAAATGGATGCCTCAAGCATGTTATCACCTCTGTAATCTATTAGACTAGGAATACATTTTGTTTTCATCTGTAATTAGCTATGTGGCACCTGATAGAAAGTGTTGCTGTTTTATTTGCTGCAGAGCAAAGTGCCGTTCCTGCTTGGCATATAGGTTCTGGCTGTTGCTATGTGACTGTTGGTAGTTCCTTCCGCCTCAGATACGTATCTCCCCTGTGAGTGCTCTTGGCGGCGGTTCCTTCTTTTGTTATTTTGTGATGATTGGCCTGATATTTTTCCTCAGACGACTTCACTTTGCTGTCTTTGAATGCCCTCTGCACTGCCAGACGCTTTCACTAAAACCATGTGTGTCTCAAAATTCATTAGGACGATTTGAGAACGGCAAAGTTGACGTAGACCTTTGTAGAGATTGTGACACTCCGATGACAGTTATGTTACATCAGTACTGTTTTTATTGAGTAATCTTGATGTAGAGTAACCAAATCAAACTCTGTCGACCTCAAGATGAGTGTTTATGCTCTCAGTGAATAGTTGTTTCCACCTTGCTACTCTGCCATGAATACCATTCTAGCCCAGTGTCTTTCTGGTGATGAAGTCATGAACACCTTAGCAAAGGCCTTAGGCCTAGATGTTGAGGGCCCTTATTTCATGTATGTCTTTACCTTTTGCTCTTGGATAGATTTTGGCAGGACAGCCAGATTCGCTACTGTGAAACTTTCTAAATTTGGAAATGTAGTTCTGACTGTGGTTTGGTGAAGCCCCAAACAATGTTTTGAAAACCCTTTCCAGACAGATATGCATCAACAGATGTTTTCCAGAGGCATTCGGGAATTTCTTTTGAAAGCGGCGTGGTGGACTATTGGAACTTGTGTTTTGACAACTTCATTGTGATAGCAATGGCCACACATTGTCAGATTTAAGTTGGGATGGCCTGGCTCAAGTCAGGCCTTAATATTTACCAAGGTGTTCAAACATCTGACACTAATAAGACCTTTTACTGGGTTTGGTACATTTGAGGGGCAATAACTTTTATACACTAGGAGATTACTTGTTTGATTACATAGCACACCAAATATGAAGCAAGCCGCTCCCCTAACTCAGTTTTTCTCTTAGCCCAGTATAAAAGGTCTGACCAAATTCAGTGTAAAAATTTGCAGAAAATGCAAAGTATCGGATACAGGACTGTTTGTGGACTAACGTATTAATGGCTTTCAAGCAACTATTATGATTTTCAAATGTTACTGCACTTTTGCGTTATCAATACCCATTGGAGTTTTCCTGTTTTGGCATTTTCGCCAAGTTGCTGACTTAGGCCTCTGAATTTGCTTGCAAAACAATAAAAAACACAGATGTAAATAATTGTTTTGCACACAACCCATATCCATTTGCGTTTGCATTTTGACAAAGGTCTCTGAAGCACTGTAAGCCAACACATTTGTCATCCTCTATGGCATGGTTACCCTAGTCAGCACACCTTGGTTGGGGTACAGAGTTGGGGGAGAAGGGGGGTATTAGGAGCAGTGAGGATTGGGGATGGTTCTGGGATGTCTTACTGACATTGTGACACAGAAACCCTTGACTGAATTTATAACCTTGCTTTAGAGGCAGCCTTCAGAAAGGCTGAAATATCGACCATTTACAGTTTAGTCATTTAGCAGATGCTTTTAACCAGAACCACTTGCAGTTAATTCATAGGTTTGAAGAAGCTCAGGGGAGCATAAAACTCAGTAGTAGTTGTAGTAGTAGAATTAAGTACACTCTGAGTAACACTCTAAATTAATTAGTTATTGGCAAAAGTCAGTGCTGGAACGAAGATACTAAGAAGCTGCAGATTTTATTTATATAGTCTTTTGAGAGGTATGTTTTCAGATGTTTTCTGAAAATTGGCAGAAACTGGTTCCACCATTGCTGTGCCAGGTCCAGAAAAGTGTCCTATTGACCTGAGAAGATGTTATGAACAGATTCTGGCCCTATATTTAACATTTTCTATTATTTAAAGCAGATTTATTTTTAAAAAACAGATAGTGGATCTCTATACTTAGAGGACTATCTAAACAGAAAGCTTGGTCTTTTTAACTAGTGCTACCTGATTAAGAGAGGAAGGAGTTAACCTTCCTCTCTTAATCTGGTCACTGATTGACTTAACCGTCTGTGACATGGAATCTCTGCTTTCTCATTAGGTCCTAGCCTGCAGCTAATATCTATGACTCTGAATGAACCTGCACAACGACATAAGGCAACCTCTTTTTTTTTTTTCTTGGCAATTGTTGCAAAAAAGTAGTTTTATACTTGCCATGTCATCTCTAACGTTGTCTTTTCATGGGTTTGCTTGAGACTTAGACTTCACAAAATCTGACTGATAAAAGAAATAGTGGCGTTGACCTTTTTCCACATAATAGCCTAGTAGCCTATGTTATGGCTTTCTTTGACAAACGCCACATAAGCCATGTTCAATGCCAGTTCTAAAAACATTTTTTTCAACACGTTTGCGTTTGATCCATTGATTTAGCTTGCGGTTTCTTGATTATAGGATGAGTTGATTGCAGTGATGTTCCAGCTGGTTGTTCGGTGAGAATAAATGAGTGTGAGCGTGCAATTGATGTGGCCTCTCCTGTGTTTTTGATGCTTGCACTAAATTTAGCTAATAAACAAACACATGTAAAGTCACGGAAAGACACAAAGAAACAATGTATCAAACAGATGCGTGTGGTTAACACTTCGTTTAAAATAGTGTTTCTCTGAACAGCCCTCGAAAACCACCGCCTGCTGACACACCTATACAACGCTGGCCTGGCACCTTGACCGAGCTGGGAACACTGAGTGTCCTTTTTTAGATAGTGATGCCATGGACCCAGGCAGACCTAGCGTGCCAACCATAACTGAACTCCTAGTCTGTTATTTTGGACAAGCATTAACAAGCTGAAGGATGGCTCGGGTCGATTGACAGAGTCACTCTGTTAGAGCTGGTGCTCAGGGTTATGGATGTCTTCCTGGTTGACTACTTTCTGTTCTGTGCTGTTGATCAGTGCCAAGCAGCCCGGCTTAAAGATGCCATTCAAGTGTAAGCTGAGTGTAATGTTTGGCAAGAACCATTTCGCTTTTTGGGCTGTATTTGACATATTATTACCTACTACTGTCTCCCTCTATTCTCCCTTTCGGACCTTCTTTACACACTCCCCTCATCTTTCTTTTCTTCCCCACTCCTTCCTTCCCTTAGCTGTGGAGGTGAAGACCCCTGTCCCCTCGGGGATGCAGAGCCCAGTGGGCAGCGGTGAGCAGGGTGGTGGAGGTGGTGGAGGCCCCGTGGACCTGAGGACAGACAACAGGCTGGGACCCCTGGGCGGAGGAGGTGGAGGGGTGGACCCAGCCATGAGGGAGCAGCAACTACAGCACGAACTGCTCCTTCTCAAGCAGCAACAAGAACTTCAGAAACAGCTCCTTTTCGCCGAGTTCCAGAAGCAGCATGAGGTTCTCACACGGCAGCATGAGGTCCAGCTGCAGGAGCACCTGAAGGTAACGGAGGAAAAAGTCTAGGGAAGCTGGTTCAGCCACACGGGCCACCTGAGCTTCAGTGTCAGTCGTTCAGCGTGTGCTTCAGTGTCGGTCGTTCAGCGTCAGCTTCAGTGTCAGTCCTTCAGCGTGAGCTTCAGTGTCAGCCGTTCGGCGTGAGCTTCAGTGTCAGCCGTT